>WBNM01017687.1:69283-184211 GCA_013399055.1 Ramphastos sulfuratus | reverse complement strand
AAAAAAAAAAAAAAAATCAAACCAACTTAAAAAAAACCTAACAAAAAAAACTTTAGAGTTGGTTTTTGTTTTTTTTTAATTTTATTTATTACTTTTAACTAACCAAACCCCCGACTTCGACCCTTTTCTCCCCTTTGCCCCCCTCAGCCTTGAGGGCAGGGTGCCAGTGGGTGGTGCTGCGGGGCCGTTGCGTGGGGTAAATAACAACAACCGCCCTGGAGCGAGAGCCGCGGGCTGGCCGGGCCGGCAGCAGAGCGACGTCATGGACGCGGCGCGGGCGGGAGCGCGCAGCGCGGGGCGGGGCCAGGCTGGCAGCCCCGGCAGCGGGCGGCAGGCGGCCGATGGCCGATGGCGCCGGCCAGCCAGCAGAGGGCGCTCTCGGCCGCGCGCTTCCCGCTGCTCGCACACACAATGGCTGCCGGCGCCTGCCTTGCTGCGCGCCCCGCCGGCTCTCTCCGGCAGGTCGGTCCACTGTGGTCAGCCGGATGCCTACCTTGCTGGGTGTTAGCGGACGTGGGATGGTTCGAGGTGACCTTCCCGCCGCGACGTGCACCCGCTGCGTGCTGCTGAGGTGCGCTTTAGGGCTTTGCGCCTTCTGCATACAGTGTCTGGTGCGTAGGAATTACTGGGCTTGCCAGGTTCACATCACGAATTTGACCTCAGTAGGTTTTTCTTATTTGGCCTTTCTCCATTCTTTTCCCACCCCTTCGCCTTTATTTCTGGCATCTTTGCCCCCCTCTCTCCTTTTTTTTTCTGTTTGGTTTGTTTTTTTCCCCCCTTCTCCTTCCTTTTTGCCGTTTTTGTTTGTTGTTTTTGGTTTTTTCCCCTCTCCTTTCTTTTTTTCCCTGTTCCAGTGTGTGTTTTTAATGTCAGGTGCAGATCAGTGATTAGATAAAAATGTCTTAGTTGCCCTGACTGTGGTTTTTGCCAGCAGAGATGGGCCTGGGTATTTTTCTTCTGATCTGTAGTTCACAATTTTAGTTGGGAAAACAGCAGTTAAGGTGCCTGAGTTCTGTCTGTTAGCAACTTGTTGCTAGGATTATTTTTATTGCAGGTGCACTGTTCTGTAATTTAGTCTCCGAGTTTCCGAATAAGATCTTGGAGGAAGACTGGACCCTGCTTGTAATGTTCATCAAAGTGAGATTTACCTTCAGGCTTTGTGGTTGGTTACTGTAGTTCTGAACTCTAGTACTTCTGAGGCTTAGATAAGTGAAGAATTTTCGAGCTCATACAAAATGAGACAGCACAGTCCATATCTGTAATGTGTCTGATAAAGATTGTCAGCATATATATTGTTTCAGTTGCATTGCAAATGTTACAGTATGAATCCTAGGGTCAGGTTTATTTATCACATTGGTTTTCTCTGGAGATAGAGGGAGATTGGCCCAGGCATTTTAATGCATGTGACATGGAAGAATTGCTAGCAATTAATTTGTTGAAACCATTCATATACACCAACGCTTTCTAATTTTTCTGCAGTCAAATATCACCTAGAAATTCAACTGGGAATTTCAAAGTGCTGATACCTCTACATGATACTATTCTTATTTATTCATAAGACTCTGAAGCCATATTATCCATTTCAAAAAACAGTCAGAAGATGTTGTAAAACTTACCATGAATCTTACTTTTTTTCATACTATGAATTATAAAAGAACTGGAGGTGCAGTCTTAATGTAGAATGGATTCAGATTTCTTCTGTATAGTCAGAATATAAAAGGATGTACGGAAAGTGAGGAAAAAGACATTTTAAAGGTTGAAGTATGAAGACCTGATGAGAAAAACCTCATTCAAACCCTTCTTTTCAAGAAACATCTTTTGTATGGTATGTGACAACCTAAGATGTAGTTCCTCAAAATTTGGACTAGATCCAAAATATTTACATTTGGAGGTGTAGTTCTGATTAGGTCCTTTCTCTCTCTTTTTTTTTTTTTCCAATCTGTTCCGAACAAAGTTTTCTTACATTTCTTGATAAACCATTATACGCCCTTTTCCTCCACTTTGACCCTACCTAGATGTTGTAAGAAGGGGGGAAATACATGGATTACTTTCTTGATACTCTTCTGTATCCTCTCTGCTCTTGTTTCAGTTGCCAAAGATGTGTGAACTTTGTATTACGGTGACATTTTAGGCTTGTGAAAGCTAGCGCCATTTGCAGTGTAATAGTTACATTTCATACAGAAGAGGTTTTTCACATTGTCTGGTTTCATTAAACAAAAACTTGTTTGTTTCACCAAAGGATTTTTAATTTTGAAAGTGGAGGCTGCTGATGACTTTATGTTTTGTTTCTTTTTTTTTAATATCAGATTTTTTTTCCAGTTTTATGATACTGACTCTTCTTTCTGAAGAATACATGTTTTGTCATGCTTTGGTACCATTTCTCAGGTTTGAAGCCTTGAGCTTTCACTAAATTTCATAGAAAGGATTAAAGCAAAGAAATAAAAATGCCAGTCAATGTGGCGCTGGATGCTTGGCTTCTACTTTGGGAGGGAATAAAGGCTCTGTATGACACGGGGTGGAATTTAATCCCAGGCTTCTGTTTTGCTCTTTGCAAAACCATTCCTTTTATTATACATCTGTTTAGATGAATATCTTTTCAAGATTCAGTGTTCGTAGTTTTGGCCTTGTTTGGAGGACATTAATTTAGCCATTCTTACTAGACCTAGCTTTGTGATGGTAGAGTGAAGTTTGCAGCTTCAGATAGTTTATGTAACTTAATTTGTGCAAATGATGTTAAATCTGATGCAGTTTTTATCTTGCAAATTGGTTTCATTTTTCTGTTTGGTCAGTGGAAATATTTCATTTTCTTCTAAGCTGACATGCTGTGCATGCTTGTAATGCTTCAGAAAAATACATGAGTTCAGAAATGCTGTTAAGAATAGAAAGCATTTTTTTTTTTTTAAATTCAGATATTTTTATATTTATTTTTCTACATTCGTGACATAAACCACTTGAATCTTGCCCTGAGAAGTCTGGTCTGTTATATGAGAGTGCCAATCTCATTTTTATATATTCAGTATTAAGTTCCTATTTGTGCTATAACCACAAATAGAATTGTGCAAATCGAATCCCTGGTAGAGCACTTCCAGCCTAGGAGTACCAAGGATGGTAGGACTCTCAAGTAACAGGTCTTAGGATGTTTTTGTGTTCTGTTGCATTAGTTATGGAAACATTAATTGTGAGCCACCTATTTCACTTTTTAAAAGATGGAGGATTTTTCATGGTAGGGGACAGAAATTGAGGAATTTTAAGTGTTAATAGCTCACTTCAGCAGAGTAGGTCAGCCTTGTGAATTGTTTATAGATTGTGGTTGAAGATGTTAACTGTTGTGTCTCTAAAACATGTTTGTTAGGTCCTTGACGCATAAACAATCTGTGGTGCGTGGTTTGACTCCAGGGTAGTTGTTTTTACGTGTTTCAGTTTCAGCATGGGTGTAGCTGCTTTAATTTTAGGCTGTGGGTGAACGCTGTGCTCTTCTGCCTCCTTTGTGGAGGCACAAGCACTCATCGAAGTGCGCGGTTGATCGGATAAGGGAGCTGAACTGTCTGAAAAATGAGCAAAACAGCAATCATTTTCAGATGGTTCAGCTCTTCTCTTGCCTGCAGCAACACGAGTTCTACCACTACCCTGAGTGGTATCATAGGAGGGCTATGGAGGGCTTGGGTAATGTGTTGGCATTGCTTCTTCTGGGAGCAAAGTGGAAATCAGCTGGATGAATCTGACTGGTAAGATTCACCACAGCAATTTAGAGCTAACAGAGGGCAGTTGGTTTGGATTTTGTTTGATTGTTTTGGGATTTTTAATGTGGTTTGCCTTATTTTTTTAATGTTTTCTAGAGTACAGGCATTGTAGTGTATGTGATCAGAACCATTGTGTTAAGTATCCAAAATATTCCCATAATTGTCATTTCCTCTGAGTTAGGATTTTATTCATGGTGTTGGTTGAAGAGGGAGAAGGCAGGGAATTCACATCAAATAGGAAGATGGTGTGGTGGGTTTAGTAGGCAGTCTTGTTGTTTTCAGGAACTGTTTATTTCTCTCATTAACATTTGTCCTTTCTTCCTATGTCCACAGTTATTACATATGATTTAAAAGTGAAAATGACAAAACGCAGTGTTCAGGGCGTTGCACTGTTTGTTCTGTTTGGTTACACAAAGGTTTGAAGTTACAAAGAGTGTCCCTGGGACTGGGACACTAAGTTCATGTAACACCTAACATAGTAAAGTCTTCTGACAGCCTTGTGGTTACTGTTTCAGAGTTGTGCTTCTTAATAAGTAACCAGATAATAAGTGGTTTGTGTCTTCAGGAAGTCCGATGCTGTAAAAGTTTTCAAAGAAATCAAAAGTGAAAATAAAGCTTGCATTGAATCAGAGAGCTGTGCCATCATCTAGTTTTTGTTACTAACAGTGTTTTAGGGAAACCCTAGACAGCATTCTGAAAGACTGGCTTCTGGAGGCAAGAAAACCTGTGAAGTGATTGTGGTCCGTAACCATGTTCTTGCTCTCATTGGTGGTGCTGCTGGACACACATCAACCTATATAGTTTTCTTTTAGTTCTAAAAAACAAGCATTTCTGTTCTACAGATTATCCCCATAGCTGGGAGTATAGATTGTTAGTGCATCTGTTCAAACTATTTTGATGAGGTGGAACTTGATTCATTGTGTGAAGCGCCATAAGTTTGCATTTTCCACGGATAGGTAAGAGGATTGGCTAAGTTAGATGTAAGGGGGAAATTCTTCACTGTGTGGGTGGTAAGGCACTGGAACTGGTTGCCCCTTCTCTTGAAGTGGTTTAGGACAGGTTGGATGGGACTTTGAGTAACCTGGAGGTGTCCCTGCCCATGGCAAGGGATTTGAACTACATGAACTTTAAGGTCTCTTCCAACCCAAACTGTTCCATGATTCTGTGAAAAAAATAGGCATTTCTATAGGTAATAGTGGCTAAGTATCCGTATCTTTTTAACTTCAGCACAATTAGAAAGTACAGAAGACATAAATATGCTTTGGGGAAAAAATTAATTCTCCATTTCTCTTCTTCCTGTCATTCATGTGCTGCTCCCCACCAGAGGGGGGGAAAAATTGGAAAAAGGAATGAGAATGCCTCAGAAAAGTAATTGCCCTTCATTGCAATTCCTAATTCTAAAGCGACGAGGCAGTGGCTGCTGGTACAGGGTACTCAGTTAGATTGATGGCATGATACAGTACCACAATTGCTGTAATTCAATTTGGAGCTTGTTTTGTGTAATATGCTACATAGCAAAACAGTTAAAGCTAGGGTAGCTGGTATTAGTAATATCTAGCTCTCCCATATTGAAATACAGGTAGCTGGCCTGACTTAGAGTTTGCTGTTAGATGTCCTTGGTGGAAATGTGTTTTTGCTGACAGATCTTTATAGTCAAACTTGTGATTAAGCATATTAACTGTTAGCATAGGGTGAAGAAACCCAGCAACAATTCTTCGGATTTCGTTCTGAGAATTCTGCGTGCTTCAACGTGCTCTGGAGTAGGGTCGTATTTTACTTAATGTCTAAAACATTGGCAGCAAGTAACTGCATTATGTATTACAAATGTAGCTAAAGAGTCTGGGTCACATCATGATTCTATTGGTGCATTCGTTGTGATTCTGATGCCGAATTACTCTGCAGTCATGCAGAATGAAAATACAGGCACTTAGCTCTATTTCAGAGGTAATAGAGATTTGAATGTTAGTCCAAATAACTGTGTAACTGCATTTTGTGTATTCCTGTGCTATTTGTTGGGAATGAGTAAAGCTAGAGGTAGTATGTAAAGGGTGAGTTGAGGGTAATGCTGCTGATTTATTTTAACTTGAAAATATTATTTGTGCTTAAGGTCTGAAAATTCTGTGCTCACTAACAGAGTTCTGATTTTTATTATAGTAACGTTTAAGAAATATAATTAGCATGTCTTATGTGAAAGGTCTGCTCAAACAGAAAGTGAGTTCATTATTATAAAAGCATATATTCTGTGTATTTTGGTGGAAGAAAAGAGTAGAATTAGATGTTTCAGAAAGCCTCATAGAAGGAGGGAAGAAAACGGTTTCAGCTAGGTGAGACCGGCAAGGAAAAAAACCTGTGCCGTTTATGATACTGCTTGGCATCACACCTTTGGCATCAAACTTTAAAATGCCTGCTGGTGGAGTCTAGTTCAGCTTTTTATTTAGAGCTGTATGAATTTTGAATATGTGTACATGAGTTATTTTATTCCTTTTACTTTTTCCTATTGGAGTTAGAGATTGATGGAAACTTGTCTTCATAGCATTGTTTCTGACAAAGTTTGTGAAGTGTCCCTTTAAAAATATTTTTTTTTTGTCAATTGAAAGTGCTCTTAATAGGATTTAAAAAAATACATAATTATTTGTTTTAAGCGGAGAACACAGGATGGTAGATGTATTTTATAATTTTCAGTTATTTTTTTACAGTTTGTCAACACAATAATTGATTTCTGGTAGGCTGCACGTTAGAGCAATCCAAATATTTGTAACTTTTCAAGCCCTTCTTTATCGTTTAATATATCAAACTTCTTTGCTTCACCCTTGCCCATGTTGCTACCACATTGTGCTTCTTTTTCCTGCAATACCTTTTTTTCTATTTCAAAAGGGGAAAGCAGGACTAAGGTGAACTTTTATTGCACTTTTTAAAAATTGTTTTTAGATAATGGAATTTTTTCATAAATGGAATGCTTTAACTTTTCGTGTGAGCCCTGAAGTGGTCAAACAGTTGAGACAGATGTTTGTAGGTCACTTCCAACTGGAACTAATCTATTAACACTGTTAAGATTTTTTTTTTTTTTTTTTTTTTTCTGATGGAGGAGGAAGTACTTCACATGGGAAAAAAACTCATACTTAATTGTCTGTTCTTAGGAAATTAACTTCAACCATTTACTTCATTCTCTCTTTCTCCTTCTATAAAGAAGTCCAAATAAAACTATAACAAGTTATTTTTCCTAGTAGCTTTGTTTGACAGTATAATCTTCCTTTTTTTTTTTTTTTATAATTTAAGAAGTTTTCTTGTGTGTGCTTTAGTCTTTTATGTAGGAAATCGAGAGGCAAATGTTAACTGTGTATGGTTCATGAAGCAGTTTTTTCCATAAATGAGGAGTGTCACTTTCTGGTTTTTGAAGCCTACAGCTCGGTATTGTTGAATAAGTTTGTTAATGAGTTGGTTGAGAGTGCTGCCTAGTAGCAACCAGTGATTATTCAGATAAATGCTGTGCAGAAACATCACAGGACTCTTGTGTAACTTGCCATAAATAGCTGTTTTCACCCAAGTGGACGCAAATGAACAGAGACTAGTGTGGGTGTAAGGTATATAGTAAGAGAAGATCTTTAATAGGTATTAGAATAACGCTAGTAGATCCTCCTTTTCAAAACATTTGCTTTAAAAACTATGTGAGGAATTGAGCCTACCTAGATTCTGCTAAAATAAAAAAGTGAACACATGGCTTATGACAAATCATGAGAAGTGTGACTCAAGATGTCAGCTTGCTGCAGTTTGGAAATGTGTTGGAGCTGATTTGCTTCATTTACTTCAGGTTTTGTACATTTGTGAGCATGTGTAAAACCAGACAATCTTGAGCAGGATAAAATAACGACTGTATTGCATGTCTGGTTCTAGTATTTGTGGTTTAAAAAAAAAAATCTTTAAGAGACAAGTTGAGATTCTGCAGATGTGGAGTCTGGTTTCAGATAGAATTGTACAAAGAGCAGTATTTATTTTTGTGTTCCTTTTGGTAACAGTGGAGGAGATCAAAAGCTGATGAAACAGATGAGGTCCGTTGATGGCAGAAACTGTACCTACACAGCTTTGTTATTTCTTAGGGCTACTGTGATGTTTTAGGGCTGTCAAGCGTGTATTTTGATTGTAATTCCTCCTTTGAGTAGAAAAAAGCAAGTTATATTTGCATGTTATTGATAAGAAAACTGAATCAGAATAGCAAGCTCTGCATTCAGTGGATTATTTTTTGCCACTCTTCTAATAGCGTGCCTGTCTGGTGACATTGAATTGAGTCATATTAAATCAAGTAATGTCTACAGTCAACTGTAACTATTTAAAAATACTGAGGAAAAAAAACCTTTAAAAAAATTTTGGGTGAATTTTTAATTCACTTTCAGGCAGGCAAATTCGGACAGCTTGCAAGGCATTCTACAAAGGGAATGTAATTTACAGAAGGAAAGCCCTGTATTCCTGGAAATACCTAAATATTCACCTACCCATGGGAAGTAGTGAATGAATTCCTTATTTTGCTTTGCTTGCCTTGTGGCTTTTGCTTTACCTATTAAATTGTCTTTATCTCAACCCACAAATTTTGTTTCTCTTACCTTTCTGATTTTTCTCCCCTATTCCACTGTGGGAGGAGTGAGCAAGTGTCTGTGTGTGTGGGGCTGAGCTGCAGGCTCTGGTTAAATCATAATAGGAGCAAAAGAGAAGACTTCCTTCATAGGAAGATTGCACTGTAGTTGTTGGAAATTGCTGGTGTACACGAGGCTTTTCCAGAGCTTTGGTTTCAGACATCAGCATTCTTTAACTGCTAGAATACATGAAGTGATTACAGCATGTCAGCAAGATAGGAGCACGTTTGAGGAAGAATGAGGTATATTTGTATTCCTGTTAATTGGTTGTAATGGAGAAGCATCGTACTGTCTGAAATGTCAGTCATAGCCATCAAATTGCAGAGTAAGAGAACATTGCAAGCTTTTCCAGCAGTACTTATGTTTTGGTTTGGTTTTTTCCTTCTGCAAAGTAGAACTGTGAAGACCTATTTCAGGCTCTATGAAGGATAAAACAACTATGTGCCAAATCCAGTACGAGAGATGAAGAAAACAGAGTTTTTAATCCTCATTCTTAATTTTATTATTTGAAATTTTGTTTCTTGTAGTTGAAGGAAGCTGCCAATAGTTGACACATTTTAAAAATGCTGTTTCTTAACCAAAGGCTTTATGTTAATAGGGTTTTATTGTTGTCACATACATTCTGAAATTTTATTATATAAAATGCTCTTCAGATCTAGAATTACTAGCAGTTCAGAAAGATTCACTGATTTTTTTTTTTTGGGCGGTCATTAATACTTGTTCAACGTTGTTAGAATTAAGTGGTCAGGAGATCTGTTGCTTATAATAGGAGCTGCTTTTGTGCTATGGAGGTGAAAACTTTGAGCAGTTACAAAAATTAGTCATGCCTATAGCCTAATAAAGGACCATGTATACCAATTTCGAAGTTGAATGACTCTAAACCAGACTTGAGGCAAACTGTTTCTGCATTGTATTTTACAAAGCTCTGTTATTTATTTGGTGTATCTTTCAAGTATTCTATAAGTGTTGCTGTCCTTGGAGTCTTTGTCTTATCTTTATCTTACAGTAACTTAAATTGACCAGCCCACTGTTTAAATATAACATTGAATATATATACTCTACTTGTTTTTACAATGCTTGTGAAGGAGCTTATTAATCTGACTAACTGGGTCTTAAATTAGTAAATTCCAACAGTTCTCTGTGCAGAGTTGCATGTGTTGAATAGAAAAATTAATTAGGACCAGCTAGAACAAATTATTGTACTTAAAGGTCATTATTTGTTTTTATCCTTAGTGTACTGTAAGTTTTGAAAGAATTTGTTTAACAATCTGTGGGGGGAAAAATATTAAACTAGTAATTCTAGAAAAATATTGTGTTCTTTACCAAATGTTTTGTTTGCTTTTTCATATAATAGGTGAAATATTACAGACATTTGGCACCTGATCACTTGCTTCAAATATGCCATCGACTTGGACCGCTTCTAGAGCAAGAAATTCCCCAAAGTGTCCCTGGAGTGCAGACGTTATTAGGAGCTGGCAGACAGTCTTTGCTTCGTACAAACAAAAGTACGAGAATTCTATGAGAACTTTAATTCTTGGTATTTCATGCCTTTTCTGCATTTTCACTTGGGGGGAAAAAAAAAAACCACTTGCCTACATTACTGATACAATTTTTTTTTTTTTTTTATCCAGGTTGCAAACATGTTGTCTGGAAGGGATCTGCTCTTGCTGCCCTACATTGTGGGAGGCCTCCGGAGTCCCCCGTGAATTATGGCAGTCCACCTAGTATAGGTAAGTCAGTTTTATTCTGGCATTTCCATAGTAATGGAGATTGATTGTTGCGGTGATGACAGCTCAATAGTAGTTCTGTTTTTATCTGCCCTTGTTTGTGTCATATACCTTACCTTTGTTATTACTTTTATGAAGATGTTGTATTGTCATACTTACCAGTTTGTGTGTGGGGAGAAAAATGAGTGTTGTAAATTCATCCACTGGTTCTGCTCTGAAGCTCATTTTTTTCTTTTAAGTATTCAATGGAATGAAATGTATTTCAACAGTGATACATACACATAAAACGCTTTTTCTTAAAGATATAATAAAGCTGTCAGTAGATAAATAATTAGTACTATATAACAACTTAAAACTAGGACAGCATGGCCTGGACCTATTGTTGGAGAGAGTAAGTCACATAGATTTGTGGTGGTTTTCTTTGGAACAACTTGTCTTGTAGGAGTTATTCTTTCTGCTAGTCTACTCAGTGATTTTGTAGCTGCTTTAGTTTGCTGTGCTATATCATGAAGCATGCATATGCTGTCTGTGCTGTTGAATTGGGGAGGGGGAGGGAAAGAGAGACATATAAAACCCCATAATATATATAATCGAGAGAGCTTAATTTGGGCTATTTATATTCTTTCTAATGCTGAAGAAACTCCAAATCTCAAAATGCATGCCATTGCACTTTACCCAGAGAATTATAGTTCTCTCTTAACAGCTGAAGCAGAAGCGGACTGTGTCTAAGCAGCTCTTAGACAGCCCACAGCCAATTTTAATGTGGTCAGACGGCAATGTATTTGGTGGCCTAGTAGCTCTCATTTTGAAGTACAAGTTGCATACTTTCCATGATATTTCTGTAGGTACTTGGAATGTAGGAAGAGAACATGGTTCTGCTGGGTGATCAGAGCCAAGTATTCATAACCTCCTTAGCTAGAATGTGTATTTGTCAGAGGTGGTTTGCTTACACTTCACCTGCATCCATTCAGTGTGGCGCTTTTAGAGCTGCTGTTTTGGTATTCATGTAGAGTTGCTTCTGCATTGTTTCAGATGTGGGGGAAAGAATGCTTGTTGCTGAATAGAATAATTCCTCCTTGAGTGGCTGTGCATTGGTTTGAAGATTGACTTGAAAGTCTCAGGGTAGATTAGCAGCTATTTCTGCAAGGTAACTGGAGGGCTAAGATTTCTAATAGCCAAGATTTCTTCAGTGCTTGTCTTACCTTTTTCTTATACTTGGGGAATACAGTTTAAAACATATTGGAGAAATCAGAATAGAAGAGGACTGTTTGGCCGTTGTATTGTAGGTTGTGCCATGGCACCTATTTAAAGTGAAAGACTCTGGCAGTTCAAAGAAACTCATGGAGTTGCTGTGGTAGTGGAATGTTAAGAAAAATAACTTTCAGACTTTTTAGGGAAGAACAAGTAAGGCTTTCTAAATAAATGTTATTTTTGTTGAATCTTTTGCAGAGCACTGTATATTTGCAAAATTACAGTTATTTCAACATACCGCATTTTTCATGACCAATAATTTCCTTTTCCAAACATTGAGATAAGTGCTGGTAACTGAGTGTTTTCAACTGTGAAATTAATTTGGATTTTTTGGATGTCTGTTTCAGAGCTGTTTGTTAAAGCATTTGCTTTTGATATATCCTATTCTAGACTGATCTTCTCGATGAAATCATGAACTGCAATGACACTTCTTTTACATATTGAACTAGAAAATGTTCTCCTATTTCCTTAAATAAATTTCTTCATTTTCCCCTGTGAAAGCTGTTATTTTATGTATTTACCCAACCAAAAAATAACTTGTAACCTATTATTCTTCAGGTTTCTTATATTTCAGGTGGAGAGTCCACTGATGGTTGAGGAATAGAAAATATGCTAAGGTCTTTCGATCTTGTGCAGGAAAACTTACATTTCAGTGAACATACAGAAATACTTGTTTCCTAGCCTGGTGAATCAATGCAATCCTGACACGGATGGGATATTCTTTAGAATTAATGTTTTTTGTGTGTGTTGCACCAGCTGCCTTCAAGGTAGCTGGTTTACATGCAATTAAAGTGCGTCTGTACCAATATATACTCCTCCAGAAAACTCCAGACTATCTGTAGAATATAATGAAGAGAAACGAAACCTGAATGCAAAGCAGTTTTTGTCCAGTTACTTTCACTTTTGTAGCATATTTTATTAAAACACCTCTGAAGTGCTTAATTAAGAACAAAAATAGATAGGTCTTTTGTTCATTTGTTTTGTTAAAGGTCCCTCCTCCTTGGTTGCAGAAATGGAAAAATAACTTTTTCAGTAAGGTTTGGGAACTGGCGAAGAAGCACAGAACCCAACCAAAGCTTTGGAGAGCTTTGAGCTCAAAGCTCTTGGGGAAGCTGGCCACTCGGGTATGAGGGTCTGAGTGAGACTGTGTTCACCAGACAACTAAGAATGTATCTCTTGACTAGGAATGTATCTACCTATCAAAAATAATAGTTTGTGATCTTGCTGAGTAGTCCACTTCACAAAACATTCTGAGGCGTTTTGCACTTTCTCACAGTTTCTTTATTAAGTGGTGCTGCTGTTTTGAATGCAAAGAGAATGTGAGGTTCTCAAAGTGATGTAGATGTCTGATTTTAGAAATATAACCAAATAGTGTCCTGGGCTGCTGGAGGTGTAGTGCATTACCATAGGGTAATGCATAACATCTGAAGGACAGAGTCCACCTCTGCTCCTCAGAACAAGACAGACATGGACAATGTGGAGCTAGTCTAGTAAAGGACCAGGAAGATGATGAAGGGATTGAAGTATCTGGTATACTAGGAGGAGCTGGGAGAGTTGGGATTGTTTGACTTTGAGGAAAGCTGTTGGGGAGGGATGAGTATGGGGATGTTATCAATGGATATAAATACCTAAGTAAGATGAAGGTGTAGCCAAGACTCTTCTCATTGGTGCCTTCTGACAGGACAGACGCTGTGGACACAAACTGAAATAGAAGAACTTCAAGTTAAACATAAGGATACACCTTTTAGGGGGATGATCAGAGTTCTGGCACAGGTTGCTTAGAGAGGCTGTGGAATCTCTGTTCTTAGACATACTTATAATCTTACTGGACCACAGCCCTGAGCAACCTGCTCAAGGTGATCCTGTTTGAGCAGTGGTAGTGGATTAGACAATCTTTATAGGTTCCTTCCCATCTCAACCACGTTGTGGTTCTGTGATAGCAGGCCATTTCAGTCTCTGAGGCTAATCGTGTTGGGTGCAGAGGAACTTAGTTAACTGAAAACTAGGAGCCAGTTAATTTTATTTGGAACTAATTGGTAAACAATTGATAGCCAGTTAAGTGATAAAAATTGTGGCAAAGCATTTTTTGTGTTTAAAATGTCAAGGAAATAGGTGGCTGTCTTAGGCATTGTTTCTTCTGACCAGTTAGCTTCATTATTAAATATGAGGGATTCTGATTGTGAAACCAAAAGGTCTTTTGGAAGTGGTGGATTGTCATCCTGTACTGCACAACGAACACTTAGTAACATCTGCTTTGATTTGAGTTTTTTTTTTTTTTTATATATTTTAAAAACAACCTGATACATGAGTAGTAGACAGGCATGTATAAAACTAAGTCAGTATTAATGTTCCAGGCATTGGATGGGAGTTTTCTGTGGAGTGCCCACTTAACTGGGCCCTTTCAGTGAGGAGCAGGCAATTTCTGTTCTGTTTTTTCCCTTCTCTTTTCATGTTGGTTGACTTTCTGTAAGATGTGGCCATTGCTCTCTAACCCTTCCTGGGATGAAGTTTCATCCTTCTTTGCTCCCTTGCTATGTATAGGTTGAGATTCCCACTGCAGCTGTTGATCTCCTTATACCTTATCACCATTCTTTTGATTAACACCTTTGTTGTGTGAGACCAAGAAAAATTTAGGAAAAGACAGAAAACTACTAATGTGGCTACAGCAAGAGAGATATTAGACTTGATGTAGGGGTTTATAACTCCCTTTTTCTTTCTTTTCCCAAATGCAATTAAAAACAAGAAAACAATCTAAGATACATTAGAGACTGCAGAAGGCCTGACAAGTGTTAATGCTAGACATGGGTAACAATCATTACAAAAGCCAAAGGCCTATAATTAGTACCAAGGCTTATTAACAGTTGGTAGACTTTCTCGCCTTGGCTTGCACTAGAAAAATCAATTTTATTGTTCAGCTGCAGGAATTTAGTTTTTAGAAACAGATATTTTTATTTTTTCACCTGTACTCTGAAGGCAAAAATAAATGCCTTTGTGCTAGCAAAGGATGCATGTGCCACACTGGATTTGGAATACAGAGTAGGAATAGGTCAGAAAATTAAGTTGAATCACTTGACAAAGTCAGAGAGAGCAAGTATAAATGTAGCTAAATGGAAGGGCATATTGAAGAACAATGGCAAATATGAGAATTTAATTTAAAACAGCAAGAAAAGAGAGTTTGAGAACTGTTAAAAAATTATTATGCTTACAGACAGTGTTTAAAAATGTGGGAGATGAATTCTTCCCCTCCCCCCCAACCAAACGTGTAATCCTTGTATAAAATGTTCTTACCATAGAATGTAAATTCGTTGGCTTTAGATGCATCAAGTCACTTTTTAATTAATTAAACCCCAAAAGTAGTTAAATAAAAGTTTGTGTGCTGTAAGCTTTGATCTAGGCCAAAGAGTGAGACTGATGTCAGTTTTCTAGTTTCCAGTATCACAGTGTTGCCTCTTATTTCTTGCAGTCAGTTGGTTCTTACTGCACAAGGAGCATTTTACCTACTGAGCTTCCCAGGGATATGTGAATTAGTAGCAAGGGGGCCATTAGCACTTCACATCAGAGAGAAGATAATCAGAAGTACTGGCTTGGCTTCTGTTAATTTTCAGTGATTAAAAAACCCCAAACAAACAACAATTAAAAAAAAAACAAACTTGAAATTTATCTCAAGTACTTTAAAACATTTTCCCTAAATTCAGATATATATTTTAAAGATGCATGTTTATATACATAATTGGCTATGTTATCCTAAAGAGCCTGCTTGCAGTTGTGACTTGTTGACAGAACATGTCTGCAGATTTAGCTTTCAGTTAAGTTTGGTTTTTTTTTTTTCCCCCGATTGAGAGTTATGGTTTTACCTAAAGACACTGCTAGGAGCTGATTTCCAACAATCTTCTCCATCTCACATTAAAAGGAAAAAAAAACAAACAAAAACCTCAAAAAAACTTGTGAGTAGGCTGTGAGCTTACTGTGTAAGTTCACTTCCTTGTGACAAAGACCTTCCTTATACTGTATGCATTTGGGTGTTGGCTTTTTTTGGTTATTGTTCATTTGGAGGTTTTTTAGCGTGTCCGGTTTCTTGTGTGTTTTGTTGCTGTTGGGGTGTTTTTGGGCATGGCTTGTAAGGTTGTTTTTTTTTTTTAAATGAAGTATGATTTGTTAGGAACCCAAACTAGATTTCTCTTGTGACTGAGCTAATCTTGGTTTCCTGCTGTTCTGAAGTAGACTGTTGGCAAGGAAAAGCTTTGTCATAAAACAAATGCAACTGCATCTTTTTCTTGTATGAAGGAAGGGTGAAGAGGATGTTACAGAGCCTTAAGCCAGTAGCGTGGCATTGGCTAAAAGTGCCTCACTTCCACAGCTAATGATCCTGTTCCTTCACACAGCATCTCAAACTAGAAAAACTTCCTTGAATCCTTGGGCTACCTAGGCAGTTAACTGAAATGTTTCAGGGCTGTTCTTATGGCCTGAGGCCAACAGACTTGGCAGTTTTCCATACCACTAAGTGCTTTTGCTCCTTATAGAGTAGCTACAATGCAGTTAGCATATTTAATGTAGTTTGACCTCTGCTGACTCATGAACCAGTGTCTGGTTGGTCTGGGCCAAACCCAAGTGATGCGAGAGGTTTGTAGCTCTTTGACAGTAGATGTTGGGATCCCTGCTGTGGTCCTGCTCTGTTCACTGCTAAAAGTGTAGCCTTGATCACATAGAAGGAATGATTAACCAGAATAATAATAACAGCATCAGCTATGTGTCTTGGCACTGATAAATCTTGGTGTTCATTTATAAATACCCAAAAACGTCCACAGCACTACATATAATTTTACTTTTCACGTATTCAGAAGCTGGAAGTCTGAATGTATTGCCTACTTTATCACAATTGTGAGGAATGTACAGTGTGTACTATTTGCCGTCCTTCGGTCTTGTGATGATACAAGGAGCTGACTAATGTCTGTGTATCCATGGATATAAATACTGTGTTGGTTTATCATTGCATGAGTAGCATATTATAGTTAGTAACGCCGTGCTGTATTTTCTTTTCTCAAGTTCTTGATGGAAGGTTTCCATTCTGTTTAAAGTAGATTCCTGCTCCTGGATCTTCTTAGCTTTTGAAGCTGAAAAATATCCCAAGCTCTTTGAACAAGATTCTGTTAGTCAAAATGAGAATTTGGTCTATTTGGATGTGAATAGTTGATTGGTGTTTGTTTCTTTGATTAGCTATAGCTGGTAGCAGTGTTCTTTAAAAAGAAAATAAACTTGATTGTCTTGCAAGTGGTGGATAAATGTTTAATTGTGTAGACCTCAAAAAAGCAGGTTGCCTTGGAGAAGGTTTGAATGTTTGCTGCTCTTCGTTTAATAGCTATGTGGAAACTTATGCTTGTTAAATCTGGGGTAGCTTACTCCTCCATGGAAGCTGCCTCATCCTCTTGAGTTTCTCATTCTAGGTATAAAGTGAAAGCCATATGTTCAGGCACTTAAAGTTGAAAGTTGTATTGCAACTTTGTTTTGCCTTGGAGTTTGGTACTTTTATACATGTCTGTATCACAGGCTGGTTTTGGATGTATTTTTCCCTAACTAGAGCAAAATGAAAGGATTTCTGTGGTAAGCTGTTCGTGTGGCAAATCATCCAATGTTGAGAATAAACTTTCCATCCTGGAGAATTATTTTGGTTTATGAACTAAATATAAATACTGTTTCTTTTTTGTTTCTTTTTTTTTTTTTTTTTTTGCTTTCCCCATTTGGTAGTGGATACTCTGTTTTCAAGAAAACTAAATGGAAAATACAGACTCGAGCGCCTTGTTCCAACTGCAGTCTATCAGCATATGAAGATGCACAAAAGAATTTTAGGACACTTGTCTTCTGTATACTGTGTAACCTTTGATCGGACTGGCAGGCGAATATTTACTGTAAGTACAAAAATCTACATTTTTGTAGATGATAATTCTTTTCAAAGTATACATAGCATGTCATCTGTTTCCAGAAACTAAATGTGATGATCTTGTGTATCAAGAGCAGTTAAATGCTTTACTCTTGTTATTCACTTATATGCTTTTTAATAACAGTGCTGCTTTGCGTGTTAAAATACTTTTGGTGCACTGTTATGAGTAAAGGGGTAACAAGGTGAGATATAATAAGATATTTATTATTTATTAATTTCCCCACTTTCCACGTAACTTGATATAACAGTTATAAAGGTTTTAAAGGTTTGATATTCGGTTGAGATTATCTTCATGATAGGAATAGTTGCAAATAGTTTGAGAATAGTATTTGGAAAGATAAATCCAAAAGCAGTAAATATTACCTCACTAACAAAAGCAAAGAAGTTCCTGGAGACTGTAGGAACATATCAGTTACTCATGATGCTGCTTGCTGGTTGTGGGAATTTCTCTTTTTGTCTCTTCATTGGAAAATCCTCCTGAACTACTACTGCTGCTAAATCCACATGTGTGGTGAGCAAAAATCCAAGACAGAAGAGTTTGTGCTCTTCAACTCACCTATTTTATCAAGCCGGGCTAATTTTTGTCGTATGTTACCTTAAAGCATGTCCCAAAAACCAAAACAAAAGGTCAGAAACCAATAACTATCAGTTTTCTGCCTAAAGGTGCCCAGCATGGGGGTCTGTGCCTGGCACATGGCTTAGGGGAAGGGCCCATATGAATCTACAGGCCTGGAAAGGGAGGTATCTCACCCGGCTCCCTTCATCCCTGATTCTGTTTCTCCACATCCCATCTTCATGAGGGCCAGGGAGGATAGTTTTGTATGCAGTGCCACACATACGTATCTTAAGGCTGGATGAGATTGCTGATCTGTGTCATTCAGTCAGAAAACTTGGGTCATTTTCAGTGGAACAGAATTACCCTGTGTAAACTTGTTTTCTCTAGCAACAGAACAGAATTACCCCATAGACTTGTTTTCTCTAGCAAAAACGCAGACCTTCACCATAAAATTCAATTAGGAAGTCAGAGGGCAATCAATATGAAATTAAAGATTACGTTTTAACAAAAGTTACAGGAAAGAAAGCATGACTATCAAGCTTAGTCTGGTGATAAACACAGACGGTACAAAATGTTGAAGGCGAATTCACAAATGTTGGCTCACAAGGAGTTGTCTTTATGAGATCCCAGGAACTTCTGTTTTGGTTTGTTTTCCTCTGTACAAGTTGTTCTCAGTATTCTTAGCTATTTACTGTTCTGTTGGTTTTGTTTAAAAAAGTAAATGATGGATGGCTGAAATCAGTACTGAAGTGGCAAGTTTTCCAAGGAATGGGAATTGTAAAACCATTCAGGTATCTGTGTAATGTGGATTTCTTGGTAACTAGTCCGTTGTAACTAGTAATGCCAAAGATCTCATGAATACGCTCCTCGTGGGACACTTAGGCTGTATTTAATATCTTTCCACAAATATGGGATGTAACTGATAACTTTGTGAATCCAGGAGCTTGGTTGTGTCCTTTCTAAATTTATAGCAGATAAATAATACATGCAAAAGGACAGCTCAGTTCTCCTATTTTAAGTATTCGTAGTCCTAAGTTCTAAAATTCTTTCGAGGTGATTGTAAATGTGATTCACTCTGTCACCCATGTACATTTTGCTTTGTTGTGTGGAGAGAGGTGTGATTTCAGGACTGGGACACTGGAGGTGTTGTAAGCAGACCTGTTTATTTGTTCACTTGTTACTTCAGGCATAGCAGATACTTTTTCATATTTCTTTAGCTTTCATCAGTAAGTGAAGACCCCTTAACAGTCACAGGCATCAAATTCTTATGTCCTGTAGTTTATACGTGATTAATCTATTGGGAAAAGGGCTCTCCAATGCGGCTTTATTTTGTATGTGACATGGCAGAACAAATTAGAGATTTTATGTGTACCAAGTATAAAAATTGCCTACCTCACCATGTTCACCTCTAAATAAAAACTTCTGTTGGTGCTTCCTAGATGAAGTGCATAAAACTCCTTGTGAAGGTCTTCTGATTCTACATCTCCCTAGAATTTTTGCATGTTCCTAAAATGTTTCTTCTTCCAGAGATACACTAAACTTCATCTTGGGTGCATCTGCAGTGATTCTTGCTTGCACATTTTCTTGCTTTGTGCAATCTGATTTATAAGTGACCTAAGAGGGAGAATTCTATTGACTGCAACAGCAGCTTGTTTCCAAAAGGAAAGTAGAAGAACCTGAAACAGCTAGCAGTGTGCTCTTGTGGCAAGGAATGCCAATGCCATTCTGAGGTGTATTAGACAGGGTATGGTTAGTAGGTCGAGGGAGGTTCTCCTTCCCCTCTACTCTGCCCTGGAGTATTGTATCCAATTCTGGGCCCCCCAGCTCAAGAACGACAGGGAGCTGCTTGAGAGAGTCCAGTGCAGAACCACAAAAATTATTAAGGAAGTTGAACATCTTTCTTATGAGGGGAGACTGAAGGAGCTGGGGCTGTTTAGCTTGGAGAGGAGAAGGCTAAGGAATGACCTTGTTCACATTTATAAATATGTAAGAGGTGAGTGCCGGGAGGATGGAGGCAGCCTCTTCTCTGTGATGCCCAGTGACAGGACGAGGGGCAATGGGCGGAAGTTGAGCCATAGGAGGTTCCATGTGAACCTGAGGAAGAATTTTTTCCTTGTGAGGGTGACAGAGCACTGGAACCAGCTGCCCAGGGAGGTTGTTGAGTCTCCCTCTCTGGGGATATTCAAGAACAATCTGGATGCATTCCAGTGTGATCTGCTCTAGGTGATCCTGCTCTGGCAGGGAGGCTGGACCAGATGATCTTTCACGGTCCTTTCCAGCCCATAACATTCTATGATTCTACGAAATAGAATGAGGGGGGCAATATTGCTTCTGCAACTCCAGAGCTTTGCTGGCAGTTCTTTGCTGACAGATAGGCTGGTGTCCTGGTACAATCACTGGAAAAAGGTACCAGTGTAGATCACCATTACTTCAGCTTAATGTTAAATAAAGTGTCAAAAAAATTAATTGTAGCTGGTGAATTTTCATTTTGGAGAGTGCGGGGCAGAACTTCTGACCTCTGAGTTCTCAGGTAAATCTAGTGTTTTGTGTAAATGTTTCAAGTAGTTGTTGGCAAATGGAAAACCAGTGAGTTATATTCCAAACTCCAGTAAAATCCAAGCTGCTGTAAATGATGTGATGTAATCAGTGGATAAATAGTTATGAACTGCTTTGTTGTAATTGCATCTGTATAATGAAATGGTGCCAATTCTTTTCAATGTAGACCACTACAGTTTCTAAAATCTTTGGTGTAGAAAGTAGAGATAGGAATTTATAATAAAGAGTAAGTCAAACTTCATTCCAGATGTGTGTTTTGCCAGAATACAACTTATCATGCATCAGTAGAAAATAATTTGTGCTCTATGTTTTCAGTTCACAGCCTCCAGAAATAACTGTGACATTGGCTAAATAAGAGGTTGTTTCAGATTTCTAATTGGTTCTAGAAGATGCATCATAACTGTACTCTTTTCCCTCCTGATCTCTGAAGGATTGAAAGCCTTTAAATTCAAGTTCTATTTATTTTCATTTGAAACAGAAAATAAAGTCATCTCAGCACATTTTCAAGTTGTACTCTCCTGGGAGATATTACTTTGCTAGGAAGAAGTATGCCTAAAGGCAGCGAAAACAGGACACGATGCAGTTTTCTTACTACCTAGTAGGTCTGTTTTGGGTTTATATGGCAGAATTTTGTTAGCAGGCAGGTTTGAGGAGTGGCTTCTGTGAGATGCTGCTAGAAGGCAGTGGTAGCATCTCTGGGATAACAGATTTAAGAAGGGGAAAAAGTTGCTGCACAACAGCAGCTGGAGAGAGGAGTGAGTATATGTGAGAAAAATAGCAAAGTCAGTGAAGGAGGAGGTGCTCCAAATGCTGGAGCAGAGATTCCTCTGAGGTCTGTGGCAAAGACCTTCGCGAGGCAAGCTCTTCTTCTGCAGTCCGTGGAGGGCCCCATCCTAGAGCAGGTGAATTCCTGGAGAAGGCTGTGACCCTGTGAGAAGTGCATGCTGGAACAAGCTTCTGGCAAGACTTGTGAACTCGTGAAGAGAGAGAAGGCTGTGCTGGAACAGGTTACTGGCAGGATTTGTACACCAGTGTGGGTCCCCCACGGGGTCAGTCTGTTCCCGAAGGACTACACCCCATGGAAGGGACTCACTCTGGACTGTTTCCCATGGGACCAGTCCCATGCTGGAGCAGGGGAAGAGTGTGAGGAGGACAGAGACTACACGTGATGAACTGACCACAACCCCCATTCACCATCCCCTTGTGCCATTGCAGGGGAGGAGGTAGTGAAGCTGAGCTCAGGAAGAAGGGAGGGAAGGATTGGGGGAAGATGTTTCAAGATGTAGTTTTTATTTTTATCATGACTCTACTCTGATTTGTAATAAATTAAACTAAATATTGCCCAATTTGAATTTGTTTTCCATAATTGATGAATGAGCTCTCCTTGTCCTTATTTAATGCTTAACTCTCCTCTGTCCAGTTGCGGAGAGGAGTAATAGAGCAGCTTTGGTGGGCACCTGGCAACCCATGCAATGACTCTTTCTATCTGTATTCCTGTATGGATTTCACAAAAGATTTCTGAAGATCAATCTCTTACCTGGTGATGTTTTCCTGAATATACAAAAATATTAATATATAAACTGTGTCATGGTAATTAATTCAATTTTTAAAACTTGACTACAGTTAAATATCTTTACTTGCAAAGACACAGCTGAAAGACCTATCAGCCATCAGTAAAGAAAACCTAATTATATCTGAGTCTGTGTATTCAATATCTTTTGAAAAACATGGCTTGCAGAACTCCTGCAGGGAAACAGAAATGAGCATTATCTTCTGATTCCTGCACTACTTAACTTTCTGACTGCAAAAAAAGATAGCCATATCCTTTGTCCCCACCTTTGTCTTCTTGTCCTGTCTGAGATTATACTTTCCAAGGAATAATAAACAGCATTGTGTAATAGTCTGTCTGAGATTTCCAACCCAAGATTCATTTGTGCTTCTCTTGGCAGTTTTACTTGAGCCTACAAATCTGTGTAGGGAAGGGAATCAGTTTTACTCCATACCTTGGCAACACTGTCACTGATTCTCTGTCGGTGTTGAATTTGTCCTAGGATTCACTATTGACAAATGCTTTTTAATAGACACTTAATTTGTAGCAGTTATAGACAAAACCTTGGAAACGTGAGCAGCAGTGTAAGCCAATGCCTTTGCTAGTAGTTCTGCAGCAGTATTTTTAGAGTTGTGAATTGTCCCATTCATTTGGGATAGAATCTCATTATTTTATTTGAACTCAAACTGTTAGCTTCCCAAGGTGCTATGGAATTTACGAATTGCCTTTAGTCTTTGTTTTCATTCCTTTCTTTTTTTTCATATTTTTTCCTGTCTTTTTTTCTTGGTTAAGAGTTACAGTCATTGAATTTTTCTCTGTAGTGGAGATATACTCTGTAGCTACACTACAGCCAGCTGGTAGGGAGCAGGCTTATTTTATGCTGATTTTCTTTCCTTGGTTGTTTGTTACTAAGTAGATCTCTTAGGACCCTCCAGGTGGCATTAGGTCCCAGGTGTATATTTTCTGGATGACTGCTTTATGTCTTTTAGGTCTATGTGGAGGTTGTTCTCCCTCAGTTACATTTTGCAGGCAAACTTTTTTGTAATGCAGGGTTTTTTTCATTGGTTGATTTGATTTGGTTGGTTTTTTTTTTTTTTTCCTTACACTTTGAACAGTCAATTTATTTGGTAAAAGGACTGCTTAACCTTTACTGTAAATTCAGTAACTTCTTTATAATATTCCTCTGTAAAATGTGAGAATTGTAGAAGTGTGTTTTATTTAATATGTATAGTTCTGTAAAGAGACTGAGATTTTATTCCTTCTTTTGTTTCTTTGAAGGGGAGGTGTTGTTTGAGGGTTTTGTTGTGTTTCTTCTTGTGCTTTTGTTGTTTTTGTTTCTTTTTGTTGTATTTGCTTGGAGCTTTTTCTTGGTATTTTTTGGTCATTCTGGTTTTTTGTTTGTTTTTTTTTAAATTTGTGCAGCAAGAAATAGGAACAGTGCCTTGAGACTTTTAGACTGTGATACAATTAATATTAAAGGCTTGGTTCTATTCTCACGCATATATTGCTTTCAGAATGAGACTAATCCATGTGCGAGTGCTTTTCACCTCCTACAGTGTTCTGGAAGTTTTGGGTTCTCCATTCCTCATGTGTTTTTGGTAGTGACCACACTTTTGAGAAGAACAAAATACACAAGCTGCTCTTTCATACTCTTAAGCCTCATACCATGGTAACAGTAGAAGAGAATCAGTTGATGCTGCTATTCATATAATTGCATCAAGTAGGTGTAGACTTTGAACCTCTCTGAAACTTTTCCAAAGTGCGAATCTGAATCTAGAAAGACAGAAATAGTTATGGAAACTGAGTAGTAGAGGGGGAAAAAGAACGAATCATGAGTGCTTTTTAGAGTTGTCATATATTTGTTAAAGAAATTACTACCCCTCATCCAAATTGGTTGTGAATGTTGTTTTTCCTAACTCTAGTAAGACTTTCAGCACTGTCTCCCTTAGCATTCTTACTGACAGACTGGTGAAGTACAGGCTAGATAAATGGACATGAGAGTGAAAATGGCCTAAACACAAAAGTTTGAAGGGTTGTGAATAATGGCACAGAGTCCAGCTGGAGGCAGTCACTAGGGGTCTACCACAGGGATTGGTGCTGAGGCCTGTAGTTTTTAAATCTTTCTTTTTAAAACCTGGGTGATGGGGCAGAGTACTTTCATTAAATGTGCAGAAGATGGCAGGAATGGTTGATACATCATCCTGGGTAACCTGCTATAGCTGACTCTGCTTGGGCAAGGAGATTAAACTAGACAACTTCGAGAAATCCCATCCCGCCTCAGTGATTCTGTGTCTTGCTGTTCAAATCCACAGACTCTGGTTTTCCCTGTGCTGTCACTGTAGCAGTCTGGTAGTTAGGCAAGACAGAAGTGTGCCACGGGATCTTGGCATGGAAGCTTTATGCATAAGTATAGGCTGTACCACTGGGCTCCTTCCTTACCCAAGAGGCAGAAAACGTAATTATTAACAAGATTCCTTTATTGTCTTTTTGACATTTAGGCATATCCCTGCAGCAGTCCTTGTGACAAAGTTTTTAGAAGTAGAAACTGGCTGTTGCTTGCAGTAACTAACCAAAACTGCACAAGGGAGCAGTCCTGGGTGAGTGGCGAGCTTCAGCATTCAGTGGTGCTCTTCTGTAGTGCTGGTTGCCAGGCCTTGATATCCTTGGAGGACCAAAGAGGAATCTGAAAGCATACTTTCCTGTTTTAGGGGAGAAGAGCCTTCTCTTTATAGAAGTACTTGTTTAAAATGAGTATGCAGTGACGTGGAATTAATTTGACAACTTCAATTGGAGGCTCAGAAGTTTATGCCAAAAATGAAGAGGGCAGAAGAATGGGAGGAATTGTCTTGCCCACATCTCTGTATTCATGGGTCACCTGTTTTAAGTGTTGGGGAGAAAGAAAAGTCATGCTCTTGAAGTCATGCCCACCTGATTAAAAGTAGAGACATGGCAGCTGGTAAATCAAAATTACCTACCAAGGCACTCCAGAAATCAAATACACAGTAAAGTTTTAAATTATCTTGATTTTACAGGTCTGGAGCCCCCTTGCAAAATATTCTGTGAAGTTAAAATATCACTAATACTCCAAAATAGCCTTTTAACTGATGCTAAAGATGAAGACCTTCTGTAGAGAAGCAACCTGTATTTGTGATTTGAGAAAAAAGTGCACTCTCAATGTGTCTGCATATAATCAGCTTTCCTTTTACTGTATCAAAAACTGGGGCTATAGTTGTATATCGGTTTGGTGAGAAATTCCTGTCTTGTTTGAAGTGATAAAAGTAATAGAGTGAGAGACAAACTGCTGTGGCTAAGTAACTGCCTGTGAGCCACACACAACTACTTGTTCACTAATGGAAAAGCTGAGGGAGTTGCTTGGTTTGCAGGCTATTGCAACAAAGAGGAATAGGTGATCTCTTCCAACCATGGTGATTCTGTGTATAATCGTTAGGTAACTCCAGGTATTCTATTCCCTTCCTTCTCCCAGATAGCAATCTTGAATTTGAATGAATGTGCTGAGTAAACTTTAGCTGCCTTTTCAAGCAGAGAATTATTATTATTTTAAATTATTTATTTTATGATAACACTTTTTAAAGATAAGGATATACAGGTAAATAAATTGTCTGTTCATCAGTATTAATGGAATGTAAACAAGCTAGCCAGTATCTATTTTTTAAAAAGGTTAAAAAAGAAAAGCCTTTTTTGTGTTTTTGTGCATTCCAGCATCTGCAGGATGTATCTGGGTTCCTTTTGAAAGTGTTCCTTGGAGTGTTTGGCTGGCTGTCCTGCAGGACAACTCTATGCCACACGTAGTGGCTGTGGTGTTCGGTACTTGCCAAACTTGAGTGTTGATGTCCTGCAGTTGGGCTGGGCAGAACTGCAGTCCAATTGAGGGATTTTTGTAGTTATCTAAATGCAGGTTTAAGAGTGTGATAAGTAAGGACAATATCTGTCAGTTACCAAAACTCAGATGCTGAAAATGGTTTCAGTAGCCTCGACCTGTTTTTTGAGGCTTTTAGTTGGTAGATGCTTACATTCATCAAATGCTTACCAGTCTTTTAAACATCTGGCTGTTGGCTGCAGTACTTTTAAAAGAATAAATAGTAAACTTGTGCAGAGACAGTGTAAGTGGATAAAAGAAAAAAGCTAGGTGAAATTTTATAACAGTGCTGTCACGTCGTAGGTTACTGCAGCACCTGTGTTTGTCCAGTAGCAGAGCAGTGCTCCAGGTGTTAAACCTCACACACAGCTTCTTATTGCCTCTGAACCTAAGCAAATGAATGAAATGTTCACAGCAAATGTCCTCTGTCAGTATCTCTGTGGAGTGCTCAAATATCACTGTTGAGGGAAGTGCAGAGATTTTTAGACTTTAAGGAGGTGTAGGAATGCAATAAAAAATGAAGGGCTGAATTCTGAAATTTTTGCTGGGACTGTGAATTTGTCATGTATGGGCAAGCAGCTGCTACAGTCCTCTGGGAAGACCAGCAAAATGTGAGTTAAGTAGGAACAGATAGATAAAGCCTCTGAAGTTTGTTGACAAAGAGTGGTTATTTCAGTGTTTAAAGTGAGCATCAAAGCAGATTAATAGTCCTTCAACTTAATAATGTAACAGCTGTTTATACAGGCTCTTTACCTCACTATTACTGTGGTAGGGCACAAAGGTCAAACTAGGAAGAAAAAGTAAGTAAATATAATGCTAAATGAGAAATGTGGTACCAATTCATAATTCCTTTTCATGTTTTGTGTAAATTTCTATTTTAATATATTGCAACAGCTGCTTCAGTTTGTGCTGGAGTTCTGGAAAAAGCGTCTTAGTGAAAAGCATAAATCACTTCCTGCAGAATTTGTGGTCTCTACTATAAATGCTTCATGTTCTGTATATACTGTTGAGAATTAATGCAATCTTAGCTTGTATTTTGAAAGCAGTGTAGAAAACTGTTACAAGCACAGGGAGGTGGAATATTTATCCACATATCCCACTAGTTCTGGTTTTCAGTTCATTGTGTTAGTTAACTGTAACAGCAGTGGTATGGTTGAAATTATTTCTGCCTTATTTCTAGGGATCAGATGATTGCCTCGTAAAAATCTGGGCAACAGATGATGGAAGGTTGCTGGCTACACTGAGAGGACATGCAGCTGAAATATCTGATATGGCAGTGAATTATGAAAACACCATGATAGCTGCTGGAAGCTGTGATAAAATGATCAGAGTTTGGTGTCTTCGAACTTGTGCACCCTTGGCAGTTCTGCAGGGCCACAGTGCATCTATAACATCATTGCAGGTAGGTTTTTGCTTTGCTTACTCACTTGAGCAATAAAAATGCATCATTTGATGGAAAAAGAAACCTCTCAAGAATGTTCTATGTGATAAAAATGTGTGCTTGGGCAACTAAGCCATGAAGCGAGGAGGGCTCTTCACAAGACATGCTATGAAAGAGCACATAGTTGTTGCCAAAATGCCTGACCCTTGAAAAATAATCCTTGTTTCAAATTGCATGATACATGGGCAGTTCTGTTTTGAAGTTTCATTCCTTTGCAGGCTGTGATTTTGAGTGCAGGTACGTTGAGCAAGAGCTGCAGTCACCACTCAATCCTTTGGTTTGTTTTTGTTCAAGAGTTCCGTGCTGTTGCACAACTTGGGTTGTGGGGAGGGAGGACCCAAGAGTACTTTGGCAAGTAACCCAGAAGGGTTGCTCTGAAGGAAGAGAGTGATGCTAAAGCAGTATTATGTTGTTGTGGTTTGGTATTCATTGCAATTTGTTTTCCTTAAGCATGTTTAGATATGCGGCTTTTTTCTTCTTTTTTTTTTTTTTTTATTTAAATGTTGTTGCCTTGTTCTGTGAGAAGTCAATGGCTCGAGGAACTTCTTAACACATCTGGAACAGATTAACAGGATACCTTTTCTTTTTTTCTTCCCTTCCCCCAGTTCTCTCCACTGTGCAGTGGCTCAAAAAGATACTTATCTTCAACCGGGGCAGATGGAACAATATGCTTTTGGCTGTGGGATGCTGGCACCCTTAAAATAAAGTTAGTTACTGTTTTATCTGTTTATTTTTCCTTTTTTTCCCTTATGAATAAGAATGATGTACAAGTGTTGGAGAAAAATTTGACTAATGCAAAACTTGTCACTGGCTGGTTTGCTCTGTGATTGTTGGGTATGATCTGTTTCTGATGTAGGCCTATCTTGCTTATCTTTTAAGGAGTAAGTTGATAATAAAATGTTTTGTGGAGTGAAACAAGTAACTGTAAAACCAGTTTTACTGTATCTTTTACTAAAAAAAACTTTCTATTTTTTAATAATATCAAAGTTCATGTTTTTTTGGTTCTGTTCTAATTTGTTAATCCCAAATGAAATGAAAGTTATATTGATAAAGTGATTACAGTTTAGACTTGAAAATCCACTTGGGTTAGGAGGCTGTAATGCCCTTAGTTCTTTTGCTTTTTTTTTTTTCCTTATCTGCATTACCTTTTCATAGTTGCTCTTGACTCTAGCATGGCAGGAGGCAGAATTTTGGGGCAACTTTGTTTTAGTGGCTGAAGCTGAGCCTGAAGTTTCTGCCTTCTATCTGTAAGATACTAAAAATGTGGTCAGTACCTTCAAATAGAGAGTTTTTTTAAAATTAACTTGTTCAGTGGCTTTCAAAGGCGTTTTTTGTGCCATCTCTTCCTTTATCACAAAATGTCTGCATCTTGGAAATAGTTGTTTCAGTAATCATTAATGACTTAGCTTTGGAGATGCAACGTGGTCTTATGGATGTGTTTTCCTGGTAGGCAGATTCCACTTTCTTGTAGTTTTGGTCGTTGCTGTTAAAATCTCTTTCTTGCAGTGCACCAAGGTTATACAGGGCTTGTAGCACATTTAACTGGGTACATTTGCCTGGGCACTTATCTGGTTGTCTAGATCTTAACTATGTTGATTTCTCTGGGTATTTTGGTTCTTTTTTCATAGTGTAGATGAAGCTGCTTTCCAGGCTGTTAAACTTCTGCTGCCTGGTACACACTGTAATCAAAGCAAGAATCTCCTTACTGGTGAGAGAAGTAGATGACTTAATACTTACATGAGTAAAGAGGAGGAATTGCCACCACATTATTTTCCTTAAGGCTTTAACATCTGAGATCTTGTTGATGAGATCTTAATCTTTTTGGTTTGTAAACCTTGGAACCCACATGTTTCTCTCATTTTTTTTCCTTTATTTTTTTCTTCTTTTCCTGAGTAATTTGAGTCTATGGAATTGAATTTTGAAAGAAATTATGTCATTAGAGAATAGCAGAATCCATGATACTTAAGTGGATTATACACTATGAACTGAGAGCTGAGTGTTTAGAAATCATAGATGTTTGAATGAATCATGGAGTTTGATGGAATTTGTCTTGAGGTAAAACTCAGCAAGTGAGGAAACTGCCATCAGTTATGGTAGGGGATTCTCAGCTAATTCATTTCCATGGTGACACACAAATGTGGAATAAAAATTTTCAGTGACATACATTTTAATTTTATTTTTTTAATATTTGCTTTTTCAGTAATGCTTTCATGTATAAGCAGTCACAGCAGATGTGATCAGACAGAGGCAGAGAGAAAACAGATTAGTTCAGCTGTCTTGTGCAGCACAGCAAGGAAGTGGTCTGGTAAACCAAGTCATGCCAGTGATTCATGTTGCTTGACAACAGAGTGCAGAGCAAATTTCAAGACTGGAATTTGTACCAATTTTGGATCTGCTTCCAGAAACTGCAAAAACATGGCAGGTTTCTTCCACATCCATTCAGTAATATACTGGAGGAAAACATGTGCCAGCAGTATAACAACATCAAAGGGAAGTAAGATTCCTGTTAACCTTTTTTCCATAAGGCTCTTTGTGAGGTTATTTTTTAAAAACACATGATAGGCCACCTGGAAGAAAGAAGGACTGATGGAGTGGGAGCTTTGTACTGCTTTTTATCACTCTAGTAAAAAAATACAGTCTTGCTTCCGTTCAATATCTCTAAAGCAGGAAAGATGGCAGAGGAAATAAGATCTCTTGCCACAGTTACGCAGTTATTGCTGCCCTGTGACTCAGTTCCAGCACCACTCCCATTCTAGGAAGGACAAGTGGGAACTTTAAAGCAAGACAAAAAATATCTGAGTAGTACAGGTGAAGGGTGCTGTTCCTTGCTTAAGACAGAACATGTTTTCATGCTCCTCCTGAACTTTGCTTCAGCCTGTTCTTCAACAATACAATTACTATCAGTGATGAAAGTATGTTACTGAATTGTGCAGTACTTTGAATAGGGACTGGTTGTGAAGTCTCCAAATTTCAACTGCTCAAAATAAAAGTGAATATAAATATATATATATATGTATACATAGACTACACTTCCTGGTTTTTATACTTAGTACTACTTGAATCATTTCACAGTGACCTAAGATTATGAGCTGTTGGGCAGCCTCATGATGATCATATGGTTGACTGTAGTTTCAAGATGATTGACAGCACCAGCAGTACTTTGCTGAACCTTCTTGTGAAATATGGGAAAGGCTATGTTTGGATAAACTACTGTGTTCACTGTGCTCTTAAATTAAAAATAGGCAGTTTTGTTCTTAGCTACACTGAAAACTGTTTCAGTGAGGCCCAGCTTGGAAATTTAAGTCTATTGGATCTGTGCCATGTCTTTACCTGAAAATGAGTCTAAGTTCCTCTTGGGAAGGACCCCCTCTGAAGGGAATTTTCCCCTGGTATTTTCTTTGGGAGATGAGTAAACTCGAAGTTCTTCTTTGTTGTCCACATGTAAATCAAAATACTATGGAACAATTTTGTCTCAATAGATTATGAAAAAGTAGAAGCTCTCTACCTGGAAAATTGTATTTGCTGTTAAAATGGACTTTGACATACATTAAGCTTTCTGATGTCTAGTGCCCTAACCCAGCTCTGTTTTCTGATTGGTTTTGTTGTTTTGATTTGTTTTTAAAGTCTTTGTAAATATTTGGGTTTTTTCATTCTTAGATCACAAAAATCTGTGTATTCAAATTTGCCAGCAGCTCTACTGCAGTTAGTATCTCTGAAATTAGAGCCTTCTCATGTTTTCTCTCAATTTTTTGATAACCTTGTTATTTGAGGCATGTTCAGTATCTAGGTCACACATATGGCCCAAACAGGAGGTGATTGGTGACAGAGCTCTGTTTTGATAAATTGCAAAAGGGCACATTGCATTAGATTTGGTGCCATAGAATGAAACACGAGACGTGGGCACAGCTGACCACAAAATTCTCATGTTGTTCAGAGGAGGGTGATCAGCACTATTCTTTGTGCTTCTGTGACTTCTTGTGTGTTCTTCAGTATTAAGAAAGCTTCCTGTGTGCTCCTCTTCTTTCAGTGAGGAGATTTCTGACTAGGCAGCTATCATGTATGTCTAAAAGCAGTAGTATTCCAGGTAGATGAATCTGGTTTCCAAATAGAGAAACAGTAAGCTTGGTGGTTGTTGTAGGTAAGGATGGATCGTGGCCCAGAGAAGATGGCAAAATAATTTAAAATGTAGGTAATACTGACTTTCTCTGGTTACTCTTCTGGATGGTAGTAGAAAGAGTCCAGAATTGTATGCTGTATCAGTTGATAATAGGAAAAGGAAAGTAAGCCTTGGGTTCAGAAACTGAAAAATCATCTGTCTCAAGTTTAAGGGAGAATTACTATAATTGGTCAGTGCCTCAAAATTAAATTAGTTGCACTGCAGAATATTTTGAGTACTTGTCCTCTCTGAGAAAGATGCTGAGTTTTCTTGTTATTCTGCCACCTGTTTGGAGCACAAATTTCCAGTGTTAGTCTGTTACTGCCAGACCATATGAATGCAGCAGAAGTGTCTCTCAGATTTGGATAGAGGAGCTTTCTATACTGCTTTTCTTCTTTTCCATTTCCCCCTCCTAATTTTAAAAAGAGAGGAGGGGGAAAAAAAAAGCTTGGGAAGAACACGTGCTGATGATTTTGACATTCCTGTTCTGGACAATTTCTCAATTGTCATCAGTGTGGTGGGATGCTTCCCATCTGCTTTCTTAAGCAGAAGGCTCTTCTTGCTGAAGGGGCTGGTGATATACATCAGAACGCAGATATGCTGAACCTTGTTTGTTACACTGTGAACAGAGATTTAATTGGGAAAGGCTCTATCACATGTCTTTTTTTTTTCTGAAAGAAGTCTTGCTTGAGCCACTGTGTGTCCACAATGAGTTGAGTGTGAAGGGCTTGGATTAGGTAACCATCCCTGCACCATTGCTGCATTTTGAAGATGAATTGGAGAGGTTTATGCGAGTGTGTCCCTAGTTGAGGCACATAGATGAAATTGCCGCTTTATCTGCTGCTCTTGAATGTAGCTTAATTTTTTTTGACTGCAACCTTTCTCATTTCTGGATTCATGTTGAACTTATTACAGGTCTTCTCTAGGAAAAAAATGGTTTACCAGGGCTTTTATAGACCTCTCTGTGAAGTGTTTCTGAAGGCATCTTTATGCATTCTAGCCACTTTACAAACATTCTCAATACAATTAGTAAGGGAAACAATTAGTTTGGTTTCTGTACATCGGAAGGAATGATGCTTTTGTCCTGTTTCCTTTTTCCTGAAAATACTGATTGCCTGGCTCATTTTGCAAAGACATCAATCTGCTCTATTGTTTAAAAAAAAAAAAAAAGAAGAATACCATGTTTTTTTGTCTCCTAATGCCTAAAATAACACACATTAGAGAGACATAAGTTGGAGAGTTTTAACTTGGTTATCCAAACTGGAACGTAAGTGCATACTTGCTCTATTTTGCAGCTGTCCTAACTCCAAAGGCAGAGTTCACAAACCACAGTGGAAGAAATCAGCAACCTATTTATCTATTTACACTTGCTCCAAATTATGTAAGCTGCATATTGAATCATCTGATAGTTCTTTTTATGTTAGTATCTCAGTTAAGAAGGGTTTCAACTGTTTTGTAGAATGGATTTATTCTTTTTTGTTGTGTTTAGTGTATCTTGTGAAGTTTCCTTGTCATGAGTCTGCAGGGAGTTACTTTAAAACTTCTAGAGGAAAGTTCACAGAAACAGCCTATACTGAGTGGACAGTTTGGAGGAAAATTTCTTAAGTGTTATTCCTGGTGTTTGTTACTTTGCTTTATACATAGGCACCACTGAGGTTTTTAAACTTATTACTTTCTTTGAGAATAGCAATGGCTGATCAGTGGGAAAAGGTCTCCAATGCATCTACCTCCAGCTGAAATGAATTATATGGACCATTTTGCTTTTACAAGACGAAGTTTTGGATAAGTTATGAATATGCATTCTTTTATGTTAAACCTTTAGTGATGACACTTGTGGGTGTAATGCTGCTGTTCTCTAGTAAGTTTATTCTTTGAGTGAAGATTGCAGATGGCATACTATACAAGACCACCTACTGATTTGAGGTTGCTGCAGTGCATGAGCAGAATTGAAGCAATGATTGAAGAGAACCAGACCTGACTTCTTTCAAATTTGGCACTTTAAGAGTGCTTGCACTGTCCTGGTGTTCTTGGGGCACTCTGAAGAAACTGTTATATTCCAAGATTGAGGGAAAAAATTGGAATTAATTTAAATTTATTTTGTATCTCTTTTTATAAGGGTGCCAAGCTCTGTTTCTCTCTTGCAAAAGCAACCACTAGCTGAAGGAGAAGACTAGAGTTCAAATACACCCAGTGGTTTAAAACTGAGCATCACGGGCAACTGGTTCTAGTGTCTTCTGTTCCGCTTTGCTGGCAGTGACTCAAGGAGAGTGTTACGTATAGCAATATTAGAGGGGAGAGTGGAACAGGATTTATGTTGTGTAGAGGGGTACATGGATTACTTAGTCCATCTGGATGTCTTAGTTTCCTAAAGATCAGATCATGAAGCATAGTCACACAATATTGTTTATAGATGGGCAGCCATCTGTTCTTTCGTAGTTAATTTTGTCCTGCCGTGATTTATTTCGAAGATATTGACTTATTTTTTGAAGCCTTATTTAAGAAATAATTTAACTGTTTCTTTATTTGTAGTCCAAGGCCAACAAAGTTTACGGAACGCCCTCGTCCCGGAGTCCAAATGATCTGTTCTTCTTTTAGTGCTGGTAAAATACTTCTTTTTTTTCTTTATCTTTTTATTTCTCTTCTTTCCATCAGTAGGCAAGTCATTTGGAGAGTAACAGAAACTATAATACAGTTACCTTAGCTTACTACTTGTTAATAAGATGGGATTGTGTTAAAAGTAGCTAAAAATCCACATACACTTAAAATAGGAAGTCAGAGTCCATGCCTTAAATCCCGGTGGTACAGAACTTCTTGAAAACAGTTAAATATTAAATGTTGAAAGCAAACCATTTGTGGCTGCAAGTATTTTAAAACACAATATACAGATCGTTTTTCTTAAGAGTGATTCTGAGAGTGAGTTTTATCTGATATGGCATTTCTAGGGACTGGAACAAGAAGGTGTTGATTACCAGGTTCTTATGGTCTGAATTTCATTGATTCCAGAGTTGACATTTGAAGAACGCAGTATAAATAATTGGATAAAAAATCAAAATGGCTGAGACTTATTCTCAGAAAGTGTACTGAAGCTTTGATTCCATTCAAATTTTGTTATGAATGAGGCTTTTAAGGGCTTAGTCACAAACAAATTGCTGTAGTTAGCTGATCTCTCAGATGTGTCTGCAGATGCATCTTTATCTGACAGCAAAGGTAAGGTAATTCAACTCCAGTTAAACTTGTCAGTTTCTGTATCGTGTTTTTACTTAAAGGTCAGTTATAGGCATAGCCAAAATGAGATACAGCTAATATTTAAGGGAATAAATGTAAGTATTTGATGTCACAACCATTTGATAGTACTGTAATAACATAACATTGCCCATTTTTCATAAGATTTATCTGTTTGTTTTTCTCAGGTGGAATGTTTTTGGCCACTGGGAGTACAGATCACATCATTAGGGTTTATTTCTTTGGATCAGGTCAGCCAGAGAAGATATCAGAGTTGGAGTTTCATACTGTAAATACTTTTAAAAAATTACATATGTACTTGATTAAAATAATAATTTGGATAAACTTGGATAATTTGGAATAGTATTTGATTTTTTTCTTTTTCTGCTCTTTTTTTTTTTTTTTTATATATATAGGACAAAGTTGACAGCATTCAGTTTTCTAATAGTAGTAGCAGGTAAGCACATGAATGATATATTCAGAGCTATGGGCTGGGGTTACCCTTGAGGGCATTGGTAATGTTTCTAGATGTAGTCATTAAAAAATATAAATTACTTTGTTTTGAGGTTTCAGTAAAACATCTCTATCTTATTGGATAGAGGTTGTTTTAGTTATATTCCTTCTTCAGATCTACAGTTGTGTTTTCATTGTAATGAATGATTAAAGTATTCCGAGTTTGCCAAAAACCAGGGAATATAACAATACTTGAAACTTTTCTTTCAGAAATGCAAGTGTATCTATATTCACATAAAAATGCATCCATTTTTAGATATCTAAAAATTTTAACCTTTTTTCAGTTATGTGACTGCTGCATACAGGAAAACTATCAAACATGTAGTATTTTGCTTACCTAGCCTAATGTTTTTTAACGTTTCACTTTCGGTTCTGGGTGCAGGATGTGAAACACAGTAAAGAACATACTTCAGTTTGTTATGAAGTTTTTGACACTTCATTTAATTGATATTCTAATGTACACTTTTATTATTATACAAATAGTTGAAAACCAAGCTTCACTGTGTTCCACCCATCTCTTTCCCCTCCTTCTACTCCTGCATACTAGAAAGGGAGAAGAAAAAGGTGGAGGAGAAACTCAAGCACTTCTTCAGAGAAGCATCATCATATTTAACATACAGTGCTAGCTTATTTGGAGTAAATCCTGATTTAAATTGTTCCTACACTTCTAGTTGTAGGTCTCTACTGGCCCTTCAGCTGTTTTTATCCTTCAAGTTCATTCCTTAGCTTTATCTGTCATGTTAGGATCAGTTTCTTAGAATGCTCATTGGGTTATGATATCCCTGTGTCATAGCACTGTCACAACGAAGCATGGTGCACCACAGGTTAAAGTATAGTTAGTTTGGAAGGGGTCAGGGTAGGGCAGAGAAACAGGTTGGTAAAAAAAAATTGAAGGGCTGCAGTGTTGGAAGTGTTTTTCACCTCAAACCAGTTGTACTCCATTCTGTCAGTCTTTGAACTTCTTACTTATAGTTTCCCTTTTTTGGGGGGGTTCTAAATTCTGAACCTTCAGTTTTGCAGTTTGATTTCTGTACGGATCTGCCTTTGATCTCTGAGTAACTTTGTTCCCTTTTTGTTAGATTCGTAAGTGGGAGCCGTGATGGAACAGCACGAATCTGGCAGTTTAAGCGAAGAGAATGGAAAAGCATTTTGTTAGATATGGCTACTCGCCCAGCAGGGTAAGTGATGTACAGTGTGCAGCTATCAGATAGATGCTTGAAAGCAATTGATACAATTTGTTGACTTGCTTAGGAAAAAAAAGGGAGAGAAAAGAAAATAAAGGGGAGGGAGGACTAGTGAAAAGTACTGTTGCTTAGATGCACAATATGCTTATCTAGCTCTTGGAATTCAGCTGTGGAAGCTAGTCTGCCCTGGTAATAGCTCTACTAGTGTTTCTATCTGATAAAAAGAATAAAAGATACTCAAAACACACTAAAGGTCAAATTTATACAGCTTTTTACACAGGTGTTTATTTCTGGAGCAAGAAAAGAGATCAGATCTGTTCTTGAGACTGCTTGCATTTTATTAATAAAGAAATTGTGGAATAAAGGAATTGTGTGCTCAGAAAAGCAGTATTTGGATTCTTTCATACCAGATGCCACAGCAAATAAATCTCTTGCTCTGTAAAGGATTCTAATTTCATAAAACATCTGAGAAATTTACAAGTCTTTGTAGTCATGGGAAACTGGTACACTAGAACAAGCAGCAAAAGAAGCTTGTGGATGGAGAATGACTTAGTAGGAGTTGCACTTCTTTGCTTTGGCATGGAGGAGATGTTTTCTGACTGACTTAGATTAGAAAGATTTATGGATTTAAGAGGTAAACTTCTTTTACCTTAGGGATCATACTGTGATTTTAATTCAAAGACGTTTCAGGAGTAATCTTGTGGAAAGGTGTCTGGAAGACTACGAGAGGAGTGGAAGGCTAAAAAAAGCTATAATTTGGATGTTTAGGTCAGAGTATCTTGCCAGTTACGAGCAGATGCAACAAAATATGAATGTAAAACAGTTGGACAAGAGCGTCTAATTTTTTGAGAAGTAGTAAACTATACTTTGAGAACAGACTGAGTTACTCTGCCTTCAAAATGTAGCTTGTACATATTCTTAACTTTAACTGATCCTGGGAAAATTAGGAACGGATTCTTCTCCACTGTGGGCACAAATGCTGAACTTATTTGTGAAACTGAACTACTCGTTTCAATAAAGCACCTTTAGCTGAATTTTGTTTTGTCCTTTTGACTAGAGGGATAAGTACAGTTCCAAACTTGATGTTTTCTGCACTAGCACAGTTTTATCACAGAAAATGAAATTGCTGCACTGAAAGTAAAGAGCGTGTAGAGCTTATAAAGCCTCTTGGGTTTTGCATTGAATCCAGAAAGGAATCTGGCTGTAACTGCATTTTCTGTTGTTAAGTCGTACAATATATACTGTTGTATAATGTGTTGTAGTGCTTACTGTATGGAAGATGCTGTATTTTGTCTGCCCACTTGGTGGTAACATGCTTTTGTTGCATTTGGTTGATGTTTTCCCAGAAATGAACATTCTAGATAATTCAGTGGTGATTCATCTTTAAACCACGCTTACAAAAATGTGATTTTAGAGTACTCAGATTACATTGCAGATGGCCTAGTGTAGAGGACCCTGCAGTCATTGTTTAAGAATCTACAGTTCTTCTGCGGTTGTATGTGCCACATAATGGAAAACATCTTTCATTTCTCCAGTTTCTTTAAGAAGCAGTGCTTCTATTTGTAATAAATGAAGGAAAATACAGAAGTCTTTTCACTTAAAATATTTTGCCAAACTGGGATTGCTTTGAAAGTTTTTACTCTTTTGTTTTAGACAAAGTTTACAAGGAGTCGAAGATAAAATCACAAAGCTGAAAGTGACCATGGTGGCATGGGACCGCCATGACAATTCTGTTATAACTGCAGTAAATAACATGACTTTGAAAGTCTGGAATTCCTTCACTGGCCAACTCATTCATATTCTGATGGTAAGATGTTCCATCTTGGTTTTCATCAATCCTGAATGCAGAATTTGCATGTGCATCATCAGAATTCTTCCTTATGTATTTTATTTCTGTCTGAAAACTGCCTTAAATACTTCCAGATAATTGAAGTGTAATAGAGATGTCTGTCAGCTGCTTGTTGGGAAATAAAGCTTTCGAGTTGTAAATAACCATTGCTGTTCAAAATGTCTGAAACTAATTTTGGCCTTTTTTTTTTTTTTTTTTTCCCCTAAAGTGCTGTCTTGAAGAAGAGAAGGAAACACTTGTTTCTTTTTACCTTTATTTAATGTGACAAATGTTTTGAAATCCTGTTAATGGATCAATTTGCCCCATTTAAACAGAGACACTTCCGCAGTCTTGTCATTTCATGAATGCAAAAAAAAAAAAATTTAATCAAAACAATTTTACTGGTGTCTGATACTTTTAGTTTAAGTGAGAAAATAGCTAACTCTGGGTAGCCAGATACTCTACTAGAGATAGAACTTTTTCATGTGAAGCTTTAAACTTGGGTATTAAATTTGGAGATTTCTTTAAGTTTTAGTTACATATTTGATTCTTTATGGCTCTGAACTGAATTTCTCATTGCTACTCTGCCTAAACAAATGGAAATCTGTGGAGTATTAAGTTTAAAGATACTGAATGTTGTGGACTCTAAGTCTGTTAAAATCATGGTGAAAGTACTCAGGTGAACTTACGAAGGTGAGATATTTGACGTAAGAATTAGGAAGCTAAAATTGAAACTGGAAAGAGTATAATGCATGCTACAAAGAAAAATGAAAAGGCACTTGTGATCAGAGTAACTGTTGTTTGTGGACACTTTCATAGGTTAATGGTGTAGTTGCTAATATTTCTGGTAAGTATTTGAGACAATCCTCTTGTTCATCTTGCTGTATCTTTAAATTCAGGGACATGAGGATGAAGTGTTTGTACTTGAACCCCATCCATTTGATCCAAGAGTTCTCTTCTCTGCTGGCCATGATGGAAATGTCATCGTTTGGGATTTGGCAAGAGGGGTCAAAATCCGGTCTTACTTCAACATGGTAATTACTGGCCTTTATGTAAATACAAAACAGCAACCTTTCTAAACTTCTTGCTTTTAGTACTTTCTGATGTAGGCCATCTCAAAGCATGCATTTGTGTTTAGGGCAAGATCCTGCATCCAGTAAAGTCGAGAGAAGTTCCTATTCAGTTTAGTGGGACAAAGATTAAATCTATGAAATGTAAAAATAGTCGTTTGTTTGGCTGTATTTCATAGTGTCTTTTCTTTTTTTTAATGTACTTCATCCACATGAAATTGGAGTGTTAGTTTACATTGTCAGAGATCATGCGTAAGAGACAGGGTGACAGAGACTCCCCTTTAGTGCTCTGTTTCCTGCCTGGGGAACCAAAGTGGAACTTGGTTTATTTTTACATTACTGATTCTTAATCTGGCTAAAGCTCTTCAGGAGTCACCTGATCTCATACAATGTTGTTATATGCTCCTTGGCCCATTGGACTGAATACTGTCAGCCTTTCTGTGTAGAGCTCTTCCATGTGCAGGTTTCAAATTTGATCTGTTCTGCACTAAACTAATTCTTCTGGAAAATGGATGCAGCAGGTATTTCCATCTGTTTCTTGATGTTAAGTGGGTCTTTGTACATATCTTTTTTTTCCTTAAAAAGGTAATGATGTGTTGTGCAATTCAGACTTTGTCTCCTGGAGAAAATGATGAAAGGTCTTTATAGACAATGAAGAATCATCGAGAGTAGGCAAATGGGCTTAATGTAGCCTTCAGCCATAGTGGAATGGCAGTCTTGGAAATGGGCATAAAGAGGATAATCTGAAGGAAAGACCTGCCATACATGTACTCAAAAAATAAAGGGCATTTAGAAGTTAAGTCAAACTAAGAAAGACACGCTGATCCCAAAGAAAGTTTTTGAGATAGACAGTGTACAGTACAGCTCTCAAAGTCTCTGAGGAAGTCTGTCAAGTTTAGTGGGAGAGAGAGCAACCTAGACCCTTTCAGCACTGACCAAGATTTGTTGTTCCCTGTGCATTGATTTCTGTAACTGAACTTATGAAGGATCAGAGCCAGTCATTTTGGAGCTGCGAGTGCAGATCTTTGCTACTGACTGCTGTTGACTGTTACTGGTTGAGGCGTATGTTCTCATTGCAGGGTTAGGTTTCCTTTCTGCTACTACTTACGATGGATGTATGATGGTTTTCAGGGAATTTAAGGTCAAAAGCGGCTGAGTTCATCTCCTCTTTGTAAGACAAGTCCATTTTAGAGCTATCAGAATCAATAAGGTGTCTGTGATGTTAGGCAGCCCCCTGAAAGACTGAAATATTTATTCAAGGGTGCAGTGCATTACAAGCACCTAAAAATGGTAAAAATCACATACATTTTAAGATCTTTGGAGTCAGAGAAATGTGTAGACAATTGGAAGACCTCAGTAGCTGGTAATCTGTGCTTCATGCTAGAAATAAATGTGAGGGGAGTCTGCCTGCTGTATGAGGTGAGGGGAATTGTAAAGCTGGCAATTGGTTTGTCTGAAAGCACATGTATGCAAGAATGGCATCTCTCATCTGTCTACAATCCTTGAGTGTTTCACCAATCAGTCTTGTATGTCTGATACTTAAAAAGATGTGGGTGAAAATCAGAGGTGATCTTAGATGATTAGGTAGCAGGAGATGCTTCTAGCCCATGAGACTTGATTGTGTAGTCACCTCTGCAGAGCAGCAAATGTTAAGTGTTCTGGTTTACTAAGGGAGGACATGATTACTACAGAGCTGCCAGTCTTCTGTTTCCTAACTGATATATCCAATGGGAACATCATTAGCTGAGCCACCACTAAATTACTCTGATAACTGCTATTACCTTCACTGAGTTTACAGACTGGTTTCTTTTGGATCAGGCAGGGAATATCATCTGGAGGAACCAAATTTAAGAGTTGAATGACATACCTGGTTTACCACTAAGGAATCTATTATCATTGCCTGACAAAAGAGTGTCTGTGGTACCAGTCACTGAGTGACTTTGTTGTAACAAAACCTTATTTTTAAAAAGCGCAGGCCTTGGGGGTGTTGGTTGAACTACCAAAATCTTAGACTGTTAGCTTAATGGTAGTCCATGATGGGTTGCTTGTTAGATCTAAAGCTTTGTGATAAATACCTGAAATAGTGTCAGATGTCTTTGTTACCCACCCCAAATTTCTTCATTGTCGTTATCACAATATTTAAAAAAAAAAAAAATTTCAAGGACGAAATTGTCAATCAGAAACTTAACTCCTATTGTCCAGACAGTGAATGTGAAATTGCAAAGCCATAGAAACCAAAGAAACACTTGGTTTGTATTTAAAAGGGGGATAAAAATTTATTTGCCCTGCTGGTTACAGATAGGTGCTGCTAGGAAACTCTGATGGGCCTACAGAACATTCTTTCCAGCTTTTTAAACTCAAGGTTTGCTGTTAAATCAGTTAGCATACAGTTACAGTTGATTTGAAGCATTTTGGGTCTATTTGCCATGATTCAGTCTTAATAGTAAACTCAGTCCCATAAATGATTATCTGCATACAAAGTTGTACTTTCAGTAAGTGTGTATGTATTTTATATCTTGCATGTTTTCACCTGTAATCTTCATTTATCTATTTATTCTGTAAATATTGCATAACTCCACTCTTAAGAGCTCGAGCTCATGAGTATTCAGAACTGCCTTAATTCTGTGACTTGAGTCAGCTAGACTTGGGGATTATATTCACTAACCCAGAGACTAAAACTTGCCTCAGAAATACCAAGAGTGTGAGAGGATTAAAGAACTTCAGGCAATTTTGAGATGTCTCAATTAAGTCCCATGGATATGCTGGAACATGTCCAGAGAATAGCCATGAGAATTATCAGAGGGTTGTAGTTCCTCTCCTATGAGGACAAGCTGAGAGAGTTGGTGTTGTTCAGTTTGGAGAAGAGAAGGCTCCAAAACCTTATTGTGGCCTTTCAGCATCTGAAGGGTGCCTCCAAGAAAGCTGGTGAGGGACTTCTTCCGGCGTCACGTAGCAGTAGGACTAGGGGGAATGGATCCAAGCTAGAGGAAGGGAGATTTAGCTTAGATGCTAGGAAGGAGTTCTTCAGCATGAGGATGGTGAGAGACTGGAACAGGTTGCCCAGGGAGGTAGTGGAGACCCCATCCCTGGATGTTTGTAAGGCCAGGCTGGGTGCGGCTCTGGGCAACCTGAGGTGTCCCCGCCCATGGCAGAGTGATTGGAACTAGATGACCCTTGAGGTTCCTTCCAACCCCAAAAGTGCTGTGATTTTTACATTGCATATGCAAGCACATGTTCTTGTTGTTTTCTGACCTGTGCAATATCCTCTGTCAATCCTGACTTAATACAGTTGCTAATGAAAAGCATGTTTTCAGGGGCATTGCTTTTTTCAAGGAGTCACTGAGGTCGTGTCTTTGGTGTTGTGAAATTAGAACGGTCTCACATGCTGCATTTCTCAGGTACAAATAAGCATTTAGCAGACTTGTGAAGAAACAGGGTAATAAACCCTCTGCGGCTGCTGCTGCCAACTGTTTCAGAGCTTATGTATTTCACAAAACTGTAGTTTTGCTATAGAAGAATAGCACAAACGCATGCAAGTGTTTAAATTGTGGCTCATTATCCAGGACCCAGATTACTGAAAGATTTGACTGTTGTGGCACCCTGTTGGTTGTTGGGAACTAAGGTATCCAAAGAGAGATTCAGTATCCTACCACATCCTCAGTTTACTGAGCAGTAGATGAGATTTAGGTGTCTTAGTGGATGATCCAGGAAAAAACAACCCTGAATGGCACGCTGTCTGGGGAAAGGCACTGCATGATAATTTACACAGACATGTATTTGAAATGCAGCTTCCTACTCAGAGCTGCAGTGAGGCATCTAGATACCTTGTGGTAGGGTGCCTTGCTGATAACTGAAGGAAGGTCTCTGCTCTCCTAAAAGGAGGGTGCATGAGCAGGTGGCACTCATCTTTTGAAGTTGCCTAAGCTAATGTTAAGCTGTTGAGCTGGGAAATGTGAGACTTAGATTTTATTCTCTCCTCAGTGGTAAGGTGTTCAATTCAATATCTGCTCTTATGCAGGAGAGCATGTCAGCTGCAAATGTCTGGACAGAACTTTGTCCCAACTTTCTCTTGAAGTTGTGCCACTGTAAAGAGGTATGAATTTGTACCCTCTGAGTTTAGGCACCTCTGTTAGGCTTGGTTTCTCGGGTATGGAAATTGTGGTCTAGATCTACTGTGTGCAGTTCTGGAGCCCCAGCACAGGAAGGACATTGAACTGTTGGAGCGGTTCCAGAGGAGGCCATGAAGATCATCAGAGGGCTGCAGCAGCTCTCCTATGAGGACAGGCTGAGAGAGTTGGAGCTCTGCAGCCTGGAGAAGAAAAGGCTTTGAGGAGACCTTATAGTAGCCTTCCAGTATCTGAAGGGGGCCTACAGGAAGTCTGGGGAGGGATTATTTACAAAGTCTTGCAATGACAGGACAAGGGGCTAATGGGTTTAAACTGGAAGAGGGGAGATTTAGACTAGATGTTAGGAGGAGGTTCTTTCAAGTGAGGGTGGTGAGACACTGGCACAGGTTGCCCAGGGAGGTTGTGGCTGCTCCCTCCCTGGAGGGGTTCAAGGCCAGGTTGGAGGAGGCCTTGAGTGACCTGTTCTAGTGGGAGATGTCCCTGCCTATGGCAGGGGGTTGGAACTAGATGATCTTTGAGGTCACTTCCAACCTTACCATTCTATGATTCTAAATTAGAAAGAGGTGAAAGTGGCCTCTGGCTTCAAGCTGCAGCAGGGTCTTCAACTTGCAGGATTAGTGCTCTGTTAGGTCATAAATATGTACACTGCTCAGTTGTTACATGATCTATTTTCTTTCAGGTGTCCTTACTAAGTTACTTCTTGATAGGCCTAACACAGTTGGTTGGGTAGGAATGCCAGGATTGGCACTTTGATGGTATGTTCTGCAACTCAGCCTTATACTTGCAGTTCCTGTAGGCTTTAAGCAAAGATTTCTGAGTTCTGAGGATGTATGAAGGGAAGAAACAACCTACAGGGACGTAAGAATCCTGCTTATCAAAAAGGAGGCGCCTTGTACTATTAGTTGTATGCATGGAGTTTTGTTTGGTTTGGTGATTGGAGTTTCATGGTTGCAGTTTGGACTCTAGGTATTCCTGGAGTCTGACTCTAAATAGGTTTGTGATGTTATGGTGCTGCCCTTGGTTTTTTATTTTGTGGAATTTGATAGTTTCTTTAAGCATGGTTTCCTTTCAGCAGTACCTCTCAGTGTGGAACTCTCCTACTTCAGACTTGGTTTCAAAGGGATTTCTGTCTGGAGCCTTAAGAGTACAGGTTTTTCATGTGGTAAAGCTGATAGTTTTTGTCCTCTGAGTGGGCTTCCCTGTAGAATATTTTGTTTTCAGTTGTCTAAAATATTCAGAATATATACAGGCCTGTAGCTCTGTTATTGTATCTCTCCCTTTAAAAAAAAAATAATTTGGTTTACAGCATAGCTTTATGAACAGTTGCAGGAACATATGGTGACTGCAGTTACTTAAAAGCGTATTGCTGGAAGTATGAAAACTGTGCTGGAGTAGCAGGAATGAAAGACTAGAGGAGAGCAGACATTTTTACAATCTTTATCACTGTAAAATATTGCATTTTTGCACTATACCTTTGAATGTAATTGCATTGCCTGAATCTGATACCTTACTCAGCAGGTTCTGTAAGGAGGCATTGCAGTTACTGCACTGGAAGCCTTCTGGATTAGTTGATAAAAGATGAGCCACATAGCATTTAAAGAATCCCTGTGTAATGTAGAAATTAAATGGTAGTACTGATGCCTTTAAATAAGAAATGTTTTTTCTGGTCAACAGAATTTGAAACGGTAACAAAACAACCTAAACAAAACCAGTACCATGACTAGATGTTACTGTTGTCTTACTAGATTGACTGTCATTGCAAGTTGCAGCTTTGAGAAGTCAGGCTTTGCTGTAGCTGGTAGCAGGTTTTCCTATTTATGTCTGACATGATTCACCTGCCTTGAGGTCCTCTCCTAGGCCTGAACACCTGTTTAATGTCAGACTTTAGCTTACCTGTAATCTTCACGTGTTCCTCTTAGTGGTTGTGAGGACAGTTGTGTTTGGACTGTTTTTGTTACATGGCTGTAGCACTGGGACAATCTTTCTCAGCATGGTCACGTATTACAGTATTACAGTTCTTTGTAACATGCTCTGGGTGGGTGGTAGTTCTGAGTCTGAACTCGGTTCAAAGGTGGCCTTAGTCCTTTCATCATATTCTGAAGAACACTTTGAAAAACTGATACAAAAAGAATGGTTTTACAGTCCTGTATTAGATTCACAGATCTTAATACTTCAAAATCCTTCTAGCTTTGTGACTTGCTGAAAGGCTAAGCCACCTTAGCCTTTGACACTTAAAGGTCACACAATGTATCTGCAGCTGTTGTGAATTCGATGATGAGTCTCTTTCTAAATGCCAAAGCACATTTCATCAGAGCAGATAGAAATACCATGAATATATTGCAGAAATTCATTACAGTTTGAGCTCCATGAACTACTGATTTGAAGTAACCTTCTTACTGTTTTTGAGGAGGAGGAAGGAAAAAAATAAATCCCTTGTAGAACCTGTTCTCCCCTCTCCCACCTTCAGCTTCCTTTGAAATGACAGCCAACTCTGTTACATTTGTGAAAGAAAAGCTTTAATCTCTGCCAAAAACACCATTGTTCTTCTGTGTCACTGAGTAAATATACCAGATTGATACTTCAGGAATAGAGGATGGTTTCTTACAGCACTGTAACTCACTGCTGCATGAATTGGTGTTTGTTGTTCTTGTGCCCTCTGTCCTGCTTTTATGAAAACCATCTAAAAAACAAACCAAACCTTTTAAAACTGCAAAGCCTGAGGCTGGGGGGTGGTTGACCTGCCTGTTGCATCAGTGTTGGAGAAGATAGAGTGTACAGTTGCATTTCTTGGCTGTTTTTGAAAAATTCTGATCCTGGGGCTAAGACATAGGGGTTTTATTGAATCCTAAAAGGACAACAATGTCTTGATAGCTGCTGTTGCTGTAAGATAGGATGAGGATTCTTAACAGGTTTTCAGGGATCCTAGAAAATTTATGACAGGGGTTTTGTTGTGGTTTTCTTTTGATTGGGATGTATTTTCATGTAGAGCACTGTACCAGAATCTCAACTGTTTTGCTTGCTTTCTCAGTACTTTCCTGTTAGAGGCTTGTGATGCATACTGTTACACTTCAATGTGAAATGCATGATTTATGTTTAATGTAAACAGGCATTGTATCCAAACTAGAAAGCTTGTCTCTTGCATGTGTTCTTTTCAATATTCCTATTAGTTAACAATAGATAATGAATCCTATACCTTAAGTAGAAACCTTTTTAAAAGCAAAGTATGGCCTAAACACTTTTTTTCTTTGCAAAATGTTAAATAGCTTATTCAAAGATTTGGCTAGGGTGATGAACATGGTTTCTCACATCTGTGTTAAAAAACATACATTAAAATAGGTGCATTGTAAGCAGGTGAATTGAAAGCATCAGTTTTCTACCAGTTTTCCTAAAGGAAAATTTATGATATCTGAAAGAAAGGTGGGAACAAAACTTCTTGTTGTTGGAGTTGAGAAATTAAAAAACATAGTGGGATCATAACAGAAATACTTACAGATCCTTTCAGCAAGAGAAAGTGATTTTGACTTTAAATTATATTGCCACATCAAAACTGTGGCAAAAAGGTAATCATTACCCTTAATGGTAATGATTTCCTTAATAGGGAACAGCAACTCTACAGTTCTTGGTGCTGAAAATCTTTTCAAAGTACATAAACTGTTTGAACATGCAATACAAACAGGCAGGAGCTACTTCAAAAGATGTATTGCCAGCAGATCTGGAGAGGTGATCCTGCTATTTTACTCTGCTGCGATGAGACCCCACCTGGAGTGCTGCATCCAGGTCTGAAGCTCTCAGTATAAGAAGGATAGAGAGCTGATAGAGTGGGTCCAGAGGAGGGCCACAAAAGTGATCAGGAGGTTGGGGCACCTCTGCTACAAGGACAGGCTGAGGAGCTGGGGTTGTTCAGCTTGGAGAAGAGAAGACTCCAGAAAGATCTAATAGCAGCCTTCCAGTACCTGAAGGGGGCCTACAAGAACGATGGAGAGAGGCTGTTTACAAAGGCCTGAAGTGATAGGACAAAGGGCAATGGCTTGAAATTAGAAAAGAGCAGATTTAGATTGGATGTTAGGAACAAGTTCTGCACCATGAGGGTGTTGGGACACTGGAACAGGTTCCCTGGAGAAGTAGTTGTGGCCCCATCCCTGGAGATATTCAAAGTGAGGCTTGACAGGAGTCTGGGCAACCTGATCTAGTGGAGGATGCCCCAGCTGACTGCAAAGGTGATTGGACTGGATGACCTATGAAGGTCTCTTCCAACCCAGACCATTCTATGACTCTCTTGTACTGTCTTAGTTGGGCAGTTGGATTAGCTAGTGAAGTCTTAAATTTGATGGGACAGTACTTGTTATCTGAAATATAAAAATGCAAAGCTGTACTTGAGAATGCTGATGAGGATTTCTTAGCAAGACTTAAGTTGGCATTACCAACTTCATGGGTTTTTTTGTTTTTTGTTCTGATTTTTTTTTTAACTTTCTTTGTTGAGGGGGAGTGGGGTGGTGGTGGTTGTTTTGGGTTTTTTTTTGCTACAAATTGAAGACAAAAACTACTGCAGTTTTTTTTCCAAGCAAACGTGCACAATGTCTTTCTCAGCAGTATTTATTTTTTAGGGAAAAGACTATATATGTGTATGTATATATATATATTTTTTTTTAATTAATTTAATTTTATTACAGAAATAAAGCTTTATAGACATCTTTGAAATGCTGTAGTGGTTATGTCTGGATATTTCTGAAATAGTAGTTCCGAAAACCAAAAGATTTACTTCAGCAGAAAATCTGCCTCTATACTTCAGTAGACTTCAGCATTTGCTTTTCACACTTAAAGGATTACACAACATGACCATAATTCTAGAATTTATCACTAGAGAAGTTAGAAAGGAAAAAATGTGTTGGAAGGATCTTGTGGTAATGCAGAACTGCTCATTAAAACCGTATTTACTGTTCTGCAGCAGCAGCTTTCACTAGGCTTTGTTAAACAATGAAATGTGTAGTGTCTTCGTGTGATCAAACAGGTAGAGCTTGTTTGTGAATACTCACAAACTTCCTTTTTAGGTCAGTTGATTTTCTGACCAGTGTTAACATTTAGACCCAAACTGTTACAAGTGTGTGTCCTCTTCCAAATTGCTTCTTTCTTGAGAAATATTGGTCTGAGGAAACACAAAATGGATTCGATGCACTTGTTTAGATAATGTCTCTGAAATTCCTTTATTTCAGTTGGTTGTTTTTGAAAACAAATTAAGTAATAGAATGAGCCAATAGATAATAACCTGCCTCGTAAGGCCATGCTCTTCTGGTTGCATGGTGATTATAGTTGCGTAACTTCAAAGTGCTGCTGGTGTTTCAAGTGGTTTCTTAATGAAGCAGGTAACACTTTTTAAACACAAACCCAGGAAATGTAGAGTTGTATATAACAAAGCAATAGCTGTATTTAAAACATTGAGCTAGTTTTTGAAACTGAAAGTGTATGCTGTTGCACATCCAGTGAGAAAGCTTGAGGAGAGCAGATGCATTTGTGCTAGTTCATGAAGTTACCATGGTGAAAAGATAAGCCTTTTCATAGCCAGATACTAGTTAATCTGTGTAAATGCAGATAAATGTTTTATAATAAAAAATAACCCACATGTTGATGTTAAGGGTAAAAGTTCTGGCTACATAGACATTAAGCAATAAAGATAAGGTTGCTGAAGCTAATCTCTGATGTTTGTTTTTTTTTGCCCACCAGTCTGTAGCTAACTGGTTGTCTAATGTATGTAAAGCTGTCTAGTACTGTCCTTGGTTTCATACATATCTTTCCAAGTGGGTCCTTAATATCATTTATAGGATGAATGTTAGTTGTATTGCATGGTTCTTTTTCCCTAGTTCTCTGACACTTATTGTATCCTTGGAAAATGTTTAATGGGAACAGTTTCTTAGCTTTGTGAGCTTTGGATATATTATAGATTTATTTGAAAGTATTATTGTAGGCGGTGACTGAAATTGTCATATACAAAACTTGACTATAAAAAGGTCAAGTTCAAGCAGTCTGTGAGACTTTCGCTGATTCCTACAACGGAAATTGTAGAGGATGTCATTTTGTCTGCACTGTGGTTGAAGAATCAGACCATCTGGATGGAGTGATGTATTGATACCCCTCAGACTCTCTGCCCTTTTCCCACATCTTGGGTTTTTATATAAATGAGTGAAAAAAATTGGGAACTCCCAAGGAGGTAACAGTAGTAATGTATTTCATAATGTCAATGATGTCTATTTTTTGTGGATTTGGATGCACACAGCCCCGGGTGATGACTGTTTCTATGTTTCAGTACAGTTCAATTTTTGTTCTGTTTAGAATTTACTGCAGTGTTATGGCATCAACTGACTCAGGTCAGAAGGGTTTCTTCCTGCAAATTGTCAATCAAGCAGAGACATGCAATTGGATTTTTCTGTGTGCTCCTGCTCCTTCAGAGAGCTGGTTGTTGACTCTGTCCTTTATTTTTAGCTTTGAATGGAGACTTCATTACAAGTAATTCCTAAGCTACACCTCCTCATATCTGTGTATCAATGTTTTTCCTGCCTCGTCTTCTGAGGTCTGATCTTTCACTGAGCTGTGCTGTGTGGTTCATTACTTTCTAATGCTACTTCTGCTTTCAAAGTGACCTGATAAACTCTGAAGCTCTAACAGCATTATCATATTGCTTACAACATTGTTTCCTTTTTGTTAATCAGTAAATCTTTATGGCCCACATAAATCTTAGCTGGCAGCTATTTGATTAGTTTTAGCCTAAATGACATACTTAAAAATTGGAGTCCCTGTCGGAAGAGCAACATGGGAGATCAGATTCCATGTAGGACAGCTCAGCAGAACACTCTGTGCACAGATTGTCACAAGGTGATTTTTTGACTACTGTCCAAAAAGCATACTTCTTGCTTATGGACATTGTATTGTCACCTTGTGTTAACTACAGGTTTAAAATAGTTGTATCTTACATTGTGGTCTTCATAAAGCCTGAAGAGGCTTCCAGTTTTGCTGGGGTTGTATGGATTTGTAATAAATCATCCAAAATACAGAATGATTTAGAATAAGATTATAGATGTATTATTTTTGCATCAGTCAGCGTCCAGTCTTACTGAAATGTTCTCAACATTTTTGAGAGGCTCCACCTTTGAACACTAGGTAAGAGCAGACCCTGAAGAGCAAATCCAGAAAAATGTTATAGTAGTCCACATAAAGCCAGTACTGAGTTTGCAGGATATTTATTAAGGAAAAAAAAACAAACCCCAAAAAACTTTAAATACTTTTAATGAACCTTTGCTTAATTTCAAGCATCCATAGGGTGTATGATCTGTCAGATCTTTTCACTGATAAGTTTATCTTTCAAGGAAAATACAGGATTCCCAAATGGATAACTGACTTGGATGGTTGGAAGATAGAATCATTTTTAGCAAATGTTTTAGTATTCATTTAATTCTTGTCCTCTTATTGCCATTTGATCCTTTGTTACTGTTTTGGAAGCAGTGTAGAAGTCCTGTTAATTTTTTGTTGGTTTTTTTTTTTTTCCTTTTTTAAATTTTTTTTTTAACTGACTGGAAAATGAAGTGTTCTTTCCATTCCTCCATATCTGCAGCAACCTCTTCTAACTTTGCAGAAAGTGCATAGATACTTTTTGGCTTACAATGGAAGCATATTATGATCAGAGATTGTTCCTTAAAACAAAGGAACCTGCAAAGGAAGTTTAATATACTCAGGATACTGATTTCACTCAAGCAGCCCTGATGTAGTATCATCAATTGGGAAAGAGGTTCTGTGTTTTAATAATAACTAGTAACATTGCCTTTTTGCTAGTTTCAGAGTGGTGTTCTAGCATACCGGTTGTTGTGATTGTTAGAACGTACATTTCAGTTTCTGAGTTTAAATGTTCCTTGTGATTAATTTTCATTTGTTCCTATGCATTTGAGTAGATCTCTTCCTGCTGAAGATCATTTTGTATAGGCACAAAAATTAGTCCTTTCCTTATTGTCCATGTTGAAGAAGTTGAGCTCTTAGGTTTTCCATTGACATAAATGGAAACATTTTTCTGTAGCTGTTCTACTTAGAATTCACTTATCTTGCACATGGAAAGCAAAAATTACATGTATTGCTTGGAAAGAGTTTGTTCCTATCATTTTCTCTTTCTCTTTTGGATGTACTTCTGGTATATTCTAGGATTATAGCTTTCTTTTGCTGGTTGCATTACATGTGGCACATGGCAGTGAGTACATAGTCTTCATGTAGTGGATGTGAGAGAAGTTTTCTGCCTCAAGCTAGGAGAGGTTTAGTTCATAAACTGCTGATGTCTTGTATTGGAAGGTGTTAATAGTGAGTAGAATGAGTTCCATTATTTTTTCTGGCAGTGTGTTAGTTATTTCTAATAATAGGTTCCTGACCTTGACTAATCTTCATTTATTTTTTTCTTTTCCTATGTCTTTTCCCTTTCTTAAAAACTAGGTTTTACATCTTTCATACTACCACATTGGTAACAGGTCACAAAGTCTTGTTATTGAGTTTACTGAGCTCAGTTACTGTAAGCAATACTGTGTTTTCATACAACAGATTATTTCCATCGATCTAAGATATGTTACTATTTTCCCAACCCTGTTATTCCTGCTTTGGGGGAGAACCATAAGCTGTCTTCGAAACTGAAAGCAAATGAGTAACTTCCCTTTTTCATTCTCTTAGGTCACCAGAATTCCATACATCATCTTAGCATGTTCGGTCTTGGCATGTCTTTGTTGAGATGCCCCTTAACTGACCAGAGTGGGGTTTTTTCCTGCTCTTTAAGCAGTCTCTTCTCTTCACCATTGATATACTGTCATTCAGCAAGGGAAGATTCTAGACAGAATAAATAACGTATCTTCATATAATTACTGCATCTTTGGTTTAAAAAGGATGGAGTGGAGAAAGCAGCATCCTTCTTGCTTGTCGAAGTTAGAGCATCATTGATTGTGGCTTCCCCGTTTGCACTTAACAGTTGGTTTCTGTTCTGAATAACCAACTTCTCAGTGGTAGTTTTATCATGAAAGAAATTTCGTTGTAAAATGTCTTATTAATCCCAAAATAGTTCTGTTTTTAAAAAATTCTGTTAGGTAGCACACTCTGACAGGCTTTGCTCTTTGATTTGTAATAGTAATTGTATCTTGGAAGCTTATGCTCAAAAGTAATTTTTGTTCTTATATTAAGAGTGGTTATTTCCAAGAAACTATACATTGGACCTGAGGATTGTACTAAAAGATCTTACCACTGTCCTTTTCAAAGGCTTTTCTAAACTGTGTTCAAACCACATAAAGTAAAAGAATTTGCATTGTGCTAATCACTATTTGTTTACATAAGGGAATGGCTTCCAACTTAACACAGATTGAGGGATTTCTTGAAGGTAGTCCATCCAGTTTCTTGCTGGGGAAATACAAGAACACCCATCATCCTAATGGTCTTTTTAAAAATGTCTATTTCTTATAGTTCTTCCCACAATATGCCTTGCTTTCTGTATAAAACAGAAGTCTTCAAATCTTGGACTCTAGGAGAAGCCTGAAATTCCATTTATGAAGGCCTCAAATGTTAGGAAGCTTGACACTGATATTTCTTTTGCTGAAGGAAGGGAAGCGGAACAGAAAGCTCCATGTACTCTTTTTCTATGTTTTTCCTATACAACTGCAAAGCTTACTCTTTGGCTGAACTTCCTTCCCTTTTGCACCTCCCTCCCCAGACTGTCTCCCTTTAATATGGTGAGCTTTCTGCATACAAAAAGGAGCACAATGTTGTAACTTTGCCTTGGTTGTTGGATCTTGCTTAGCCTAAATTAAGTCCGCATTCCTAGCTGTTGTGATGTTAGTGTCACTCGCTTGAAGCTCTGTTTTTATTTTCCATCTCTTTCTATAGGACACTTCTGCTCATTTCTTCTGGAATAACTGGCAAAACAGAACATAAAACATGGCTTGGTTTATGTTCCTCTTTTGCCAGTCCAGAAACTCATTTGACTTTTATGGAAAGAACTTGTAGTAAGAAAGACCTTTGTCAAATACCTGAAAGCACTGGTAATAGGTGTAGTAGCCTCTACCTCTGGGGGTGTGTGCAGGGATGTGGGTGTGGATGTGTTGTAAGATCATGGGCAAAAGATTTAGACTTCTTGTCTTTGTCTCAGCCTGTAAGATAGTGAGAACAGTACCTACCTCACAGGTTTTTTGAGGCTTGGTTCCCTTACTTTTTAAAATAATGCTGATAGCCTCTGGAAGATGCTGCAGAAATGAGTAGTGATGGTGCCTGCAGGCTAAAGACTGTTGTTTTGTTTTTTTTTTTTTACCTGGCAGTATATAGGCCTGCCAGAGTTAGGAAAAGAATTTTGTTTGGTGTCTCTTTAAAGAAATTGCAAAAGTGCTTTGCTGGGGAGAATAGAAAGGGGCTTTCTGAAGAGGTGCTGAAGACTTGAAAATTCAGAGTGGTGATTGGTCACCTCTGCTTGATTGACAGGTTGCAGGGAAAAACAAAAACCCATTTGTTCTGGCTTAATGGAACTGGAAAACAGAAAATGAGTATCAGGTAAAAATTCCTTTTTTAAAATCTTTGCAGTTCTCCTTTAAACAGTGGAGTTTTTACACAAATCTACACCTCCCCCACTCCATTTAATTAGGAGTAGGAATTGCAGAAGCAGGCAGTTGCTAAGTCGTGTAAAGCGGGTTGTCTGTCAGTGCGTTTTCTAGCAGGCAGGTGTTCTGAAACACCACAGCAGCCAATACTGCTGGGCTAGCTTAGCAAGAAGGCAGAGGATGGAAGGCAGAGGGTGTAGTGACTCAGCCCTGAACTGGACCCAGCTCTTTGGTTAGGATCATGTAGCAGGACGCTCAAGGGGAAGCTTTTATTTTCACTTCCTATACTGTGCCTGCTTTGTGGATAAAGTCTGTCAGTTTCTACTACTATCAATTTGGCATCTTTCATGAGCATGATTACAAAATTCACTGAAAAATAAATAGCTAAAAAGTAAACTATGTTTTAAAGTAACTTCTATCTAGCAGTATACTGTCTTACAGAGTTTATAATAAATTTCAACATCAGCACCACAGTTTTGAGAATTGTGATTGAAAGTTATTTATTTCTGGTAACTTAATTATTTTATATGTTGATGTATTTCAGATTGAAGGACAAGGACATGGTGCAGTTTTTGACTGCAAGTGCTCTCCTGATGGACAGCATTTTGCATGTACAGATTCTCACGGTCACCTTCTGATTTTTGGCTTTGGTTCCAGTAGCAAATATGACAAGGTACAGTGCAAGATGAAAATCAAAATGTTTGTCTATGTTGAATGTGTTTGTGCAAATTTCCCTGCAGAGCTACATTTCAAGAGGGTGTATCATGACAAAATTTTGAGCTGTTAATATGGGATCTTTTCAGATTCTTCTTGTTGACATTGCTCTTTCTTTAACTGTCTTTTATTAAACTATGAAAACGTGCTGTTAAGCTGCTATTTACATGGGAAGTTAAAAGTAACTGTAGAAAAAAAGAAAAAGAATAATTGAAAAAGTTTCCCAGTCACTGTCTGCTCTGTTAACTGACAAAGCCGTAAGTGTCTAGTAGTGGATCCACACGGCTAATGTGAATTAAACTGCAGTGGACTTGGTAACAGTTAAACATTTTGCTTTAAATATTTTTCTGGATCCTAACTAAGATCAAAAAAAGAGAAGAGTGTAATTCCTGCTGTGTTTAAATCTTGTGTAGTTGGGGAGGAAATGATTTACAGTAAAGGTACTATATGTTCTAGTGACATAATTTTATGTCTGCTAATGAAGCTCTGCTGTCGTGGATGCCTTGGTGGTTACGTAGCAATGTTTCCCTGTTACCGTGTGATTGAAATACTGCATTTTTGTTCTAATATCATAGACTGCACTGTGTGTTCTAAGTGTGGGTGTCTTGCCACAGACCCTCGTGACTGTAAAGATGTGTGGTGGTGTTTTGGTTTGGATTTTTTCCCCCTGAATGAATGTGCACTATGAACACATTACCCAGTTTAGAGTGGCCATAAGGTCTTAACTCTTCTGTCCAGGGAAGAGGTGAGCTGTGTCTCTTCTCTTTCTAAGACTTTAGCAGGCGTATCTGCTCCAAGATTTTCTTCTCTGCTCCTGGTAGCTAGCTGGTACTTGAAGGTTGTTGGTGAAGTCCTGGCTTCTGGATCTTGCCTCCTACTTTGGATCTTTGGACCAAACTTGCCTTGAAAGCATTTTGGCAACCAGCAAAACAGAGGGGCCTGAAGGAGGGAGAGCAAAAGTGATTTTATTCTTTGTCCTGTAAGCTGCTGCATTTATTGCTGTAGTTTTTGAGCTCTGATTTTGATGTTAGTTAGAGCAGCATTTACATACTGGGCATGTTTTTGCTGCCTTGTCTCTCAACTATGATTTGAAGTATTTGGTACTTGGCTGCTGTTGCTGTTCTTCAGTTATTCCTCACTGTGTATTTCCCCTTCCATTCCAAAGGAAACAAATGTACAGAGTCACCAGAAGCAAGGAAAAACAGGAGTATCAGATAATTATCAAGGTCTTTATCTTTCAGAGTTCTTACTCTTCCAAAATTTTAAGGCCTGTTATAATGATATGTTGTTGCTGTGTCCATGGATTGTTCCAGGTTTTTTTTTCCCCTATAGTAATTTTTAAAATGTGCAGTCCTCTGCTACCAAGAAATTCTGGAGATGAAACTGAGAGCTTTTTTGTCTTTGTTAATGGTATATCACGAGTTTCCTTTATAGTGCCACTTGAGACACTACTTTGTGAGGGATTAGATCTGTTTGAAGAGTAAATCTGATTGCTCTTCACTACTTGAGTTCTACAGACTCTTTGCTGTCTTGGATTTCTGCTGCAGCCTCTGAGAAAAGATTGCTCAGAAATTTTCTCTTATTGGGTGACTTAAAATGATCTTCTCCAACTGTTACTGTGCCACCGGTAATCCTGACGTTCTTGGCCATAGAAGAAAATGAGAGCAAATTGGACTTACGTTTATTCCCTCTTTAGTTTAAGTCTTCAACTCTCAGAAAATTCATCTTGGAAGTTTATGATCACCTTCTTATCTGGTTCCATCATCTGTTTCATTGTTCTCTGACCTAATTTAGGGGAAAATGCAACTACAGATAGGTAGATGCTGTAGATTAGATGTTCTATTTTTCTCTGCTCCTCCCTTCAGATACTTGGGTTTCGTTCAGACATCTTGTGAGACTTGTTGTGATTGTACCTGTGGGCTTTTTGGCTTAAAGACTGTAAAGTGATTTCCATCTCTCTGGAGAGTGATTTTTACAAAAGAAAGGAGTGTGGTCACTTGTCCTTTATTCCTGCATTTGTGAGTTGCGCTCAGAACAGTAACTTTCTGCTGAGATAGTGTTAGCTCTGCTGAGAGAGCAGAGCTCTCTTGCTTTTTCTTGCTTTTCACGTGTATATTTTTTCATGCTGTGTTCAGTAGTACCTGTGTTCCCTAGTAGACTGGAACAAGAGGGAAAAAAAGACTGTTTGCTGCCTGTTTGGGGCTCCTTTTGTTATTTGGCCCAATTAAAGGAACCTTGAACCGGTCTCAGACAGGATTTCTGAGTGTGTGAAAATCATCAGAGATGAGATAAACTTACTGTCAGAAGGGCATGTGCCCTTCAGAAGTTCTTGCTTAGGTGGAAACTTGGCCAGAAATGCCTACTGGTCCTAAAACGTAAGGTACATTTCTGTTGACTTGAGTTATAATGGACTAGATCTCTGAGCTTTGTATGGCTTTTATTCCTGTAGACCGCCCAGACCACTGTTCTTTGTGGCTTGAAAGCAGCTGTGTGGTGGATGGTGTGGTGGACATTAGTGTAGGCGTGAACATTTGAAGAACCTGAGCTTTCTGTATGCCAAGTGTAGTCACTGAAGAGAATCTGTTTAGAGAACTCAGACCTTGTGGAAAGATTTTATGCTCAAACCCGAGCTGGGTTTTATGAAGTCATATAGGCAGAGGATTCTTGTCCTAGTGGTGGTGGAGTATCTTAGTGTCATAAGTTTACTCTCTTACTAGTATCTCAAGAAATAGATCTACTAGTACTTTTAACTTTTGTCTGCTAAACATAACCATCTAATATTATTTGAAACATATAATTCTTCCTTTTTTTCCTCAGGACTTGGAACAGCCTGAGGATAAGATAGTTGTGGGTTCCAGTAGGGGCATTCTGGTATTGGTCTAAGCCAGAGTTCTTGCTGAAATGCCATTCTTATCTAGAAAATGTTTGTTTACTCTCTACTGTATCATACCTGATTGCAGCACAGAGTACACAGAAGGCTATTTGCAAAGGAGTCCCTGTCCCTGCAAAGAAATCTTGCACCAGAAACTATTCTGGTAGAGGTCACTGAATGCAAGGAAGGACTTCCAGGTCTTCCCTTAGCTTGCAAAGCTTGAGATGCAGGAAACACTGTACAGTCAAATCACTGCACGTTACAGCTCACAGTCTCTATGACCATGCCATTGGAATCTCTTCTTCCTCAATGTGGGAATTACTTAACTTTCACCTAGAGTGAATTCTCTTGTTATGTTTCTGTGGAAAATCCCAAGTCCTCCTAGAAGACCTATGTCTTTATTGCATTGAACTATTTAAACTGAGGGAACAAAGTTGTTAAGCAGGCCTTGATTCTGTCAGTCAGGTACACGAAAGTCTCATTTGTCTTCTGTTAAGTTAACTGCTCTGGCAACAAGATTTCACCCAGCCGAGGCTTCTTACTGCAGTGAGATGTCACCTTGTCTGCACACACTTTGGAAAGGTAGCCTTTGGAATCACTGGGAGTCAATTCTTTGCCATTCTATATTTCCATGCATCTTACCAATTTCTCTCTGCTACTTCCCTGAATTTTTGCGAGGTCCAGATCCTGTAATTCCTGTGGGTTATTTTTATTCACCTCATGTCCATGCATGTAGGCATTTTCTGACGTTGTAATTGACAGATATTTGTCAACATACTCCCCTCCTGGATTTCTTACACCCAGGACAGGAAACCTTTGTAGTTGAGGGATCAGACCCCTCAGTAGGTGCTATAACCTCTGTATCACTGATTTCTACATTAGAAGTTACAGGAAACTATTGTGAATTAGTCATGATCATGTCCTCAGAAAGTGGGCTATATTCTATGACAACTTAGGCATTCCTTTGTGCTCAAATACCCATTTTTAACATCTAAGACTTTTTTTTTTTTTTTGAGATCTCTGTCCCTTAAGTCAATTGTTTAATCATTTTTATACTGTACTAGAAATCTAAGTTGAGCAAATGATGATTTTATCATTTTATTTTTACACGTTCAAAGAAACTGAGTACAAGAGCTGCCAGTAGGTAGTGTTGGGACACGTCAGCTTATCTTCTGAAATTTCTCTTTTCTCCTTGTGGTTCAGTAGCTTTATGATTGTATGATAGTGAGATGCACGTGCCAGTGAGAGATGGAGCCACAAACGTTTTTACATTCTGCTTGGACAGAAGAATTCATCAGTCTTGAGTGTCTGTGGAAAGTCATCTACAATAAATTATGAGCCGCTAAGCTGAAAACTTTGAGGTTGAAGAGTTCAGCTTTAGATCAGCTTGACTTTATTGGGACTTTTCTGACATACTATACTAGGAATATGTATGTTTGACTACTAGTGTTATATTTGGCAGTGGCATGATGTGATAAATATTTTCCTGTTACTCCTAACCATAGCTCCTAAGTCTGTGACACAGCCTTTCATTATCAGAATATATATATTCATATATTCAGAGTTTAGAAGAACATTTGTAAACTAATACATGCAGAATGTGTTCAGTAAAATGTCCTCAAGTAGTTAAATATTGTACTACTCCTCTGTTCTTTAAATGTTTCCCACCCTCAAACATGGATTATTCTCCTTGCACTATAATAGAGAAAAGGAGTACTAAGGAGGGGGGGGGAAACCAACAGAACCCCCAAAAAGCCAACCAAACAAAAAAATGAAGTCATGAAATTTTCCCCTTTAAACTGAGATAAACACTTGAGGTTATAGCCTTGTTTTTGCTAAAGTGACCACAAATACCATTGTGTAAAATACTTTTGGCAGTTATCTTTTATATGCTTTTTTCAATAGGTTCTTTAAAAAAATTACAAAATGACTTTGTTTGCAGATAGCAGATCAGATGTTCTTTCATAGTGATTATCGGCCCCTTATCCGTGATGCCAACAACTTTGTCCTGGATGAACAGACACAGCAAGCTCCACACCTTATGCCTCCCCCCTTTTTGGTTGATGTGGATGGGAACCCTCATCCTGCAAGGTATCAAAGACTAGTTCCTGGTCGTGAGAACTGCAGGGAGGAACAGCTTATTCCTCAGATGGGAGTGACATCTTCAGGTATGGAAAATTTCACTTCACTACACAGTAGCCTGTCTAGTTACCTCCAGATGTTCTACACTTTCACTTGTCCTTTCTCTTCATTTCTGAGCACAGTAGTTCACTCAGCGTGGAAGGATTGCAATGCCCCTGGCATGAAATGCTTGTGACAGTTGCACTTAGTGTTGTCATAGATCAAGTCGGTACTATTTGATGTTACGATGCCAGTTACACTCTGTCAATAATGAAAGCTATGATGCTGAGTGGGCTTTCAGCTGATCTCCTTGGGGAATAGTTCTTGATTCAGAACATCTGGGCCATAGATTGATCTTCCACAGATCAGGTGGAACAGGTAGCACTTGCAAGAGGAAGAAAATGAGAAGACACTTGAAACATGGAGAATCCCCTTTAGATGACGACAATTATTCAACCTAAGCCTTGATGGTCTCTATGAGACTACAGAATCTAGGAAGTTCCTCAAAAGTTGTGTTCTCCATGCACACGGCGTGGAAGGAACAGGTTTTGGGGCAGTGGCTGGGTTTTGGAAACCGCCTGAATATGGTCCGTATGGTCATTTCTAAACCTCTTTTTTAGCTTACAAACCACTGAATACTTGAATCATTTTGAAGGAGCATTTCTGTATTTCCTCCAAAAATACAGGAGGAATTGCCTCCTGAGAAGCAACTAATAAGAAGGAGGAATCTGTTCTTGTTGAATGTATGCCATGTTTCATGCTCATGGCTTTGGAGCTAAATTCGATTTCTGAGGAAGGTTGAAATCTTAATTTGCTGTTACAGTTACAGCATGCATCCATGACATTCTGAAATTTTCCAAGTTTGAAAATGTCCTGGGCACATTCTCCAATATAATGTCTTGAAACAAGTCAGACTCTGCATGCAGACCCAGCAATGTTAAATTTAACAATGTGGCTGACACACGAATGCCCATAGTAATACAGTGTCCACAGTGTTCTATTTAATGGCAGCAAGCCATCTACCAGACTGACAGAGAACCAGAGACATTATGGAGAGACAGAAGATGTTCTTCTGCATCTTTACAGTTCAGCAACAATACATAACGTTTTTATACAGAGCTAAACTGTGTTCATGCAATTTGTGTGTTCCCTTTTTCAAAAAGAAACGGAGTTTCCTTAGGAACTTTACTACGAGATGTGATGGATTTCCCTCAAAGCAATGACAATCTGCTTCTTGTCAAGTTTTCTGAAGGGGTTTTAAGAGTAAGGAGAATTCAAATAGTCACATTTGATTCACTGCTTAGATGTACACGAGGCTCTTTAGGCCAGATGTTTGGGGAAAAAAATATATATAGCAGTGTTTTGTTACTTAGGTTTTTTAGAAAAGTTGCTGTTGCTTGTGAAGACAAAATCTCACAAGCTAAGTAGATAAAACTTCTTCCTTTTATTTAGGTAGCAGTTTCCTTATGTAAGGTCATTATTGGGTTATTAGAAGTTGTTCCTGTTGTTTTCAGTAGACATTGTGTCTTCTTGTGAGATCACCAAATAAATCTGACTGTCTCACTACATGAGACACAAAACATCCAGCTGTGGCTATACCAGAGCTCATTCCATGATTCCAAGCTTCTGCTGTCTTAGGGAAGTTGACTTCAGCTACAATAACCTTGAAACCCTGAGGGCACTATCCTAAGTATTTTTGTTCTTTCTGCATGCCATCTATTGGGAGATGGCTGCTTCTGTCTAACTACATAATCAAAGCTCCTCATTTCATAGCACAGCTACTGGACTTTCTTGTCTTTCATCTTGCCAAATGTAGTTTGTGCCATGGTACTTCTTTGGAATCATGCTGGAAAATTAGTTTCCGTAGCTTATTTCTTCAAACATTACCCTCCCCCATTACAAAGCTTTCCAAGTTCTGCTTCTCTTGACCAGAGCTTTCCACCACTCTACTCCACCATCTAACTGTTCTGTGTGGAGGTATCTGATTTCCCTTTCAAATCAGTACTGTAACCCTTGCCTTTTTCTCCATACCTCTCTAGTAGTTTTTTTTGGTGACCATTGTGAGTTTGAGAAGAGATTCTGTGTTGTTCATGCCTACACACTGTGTATCTTTCTTGCTATGCAGAGACAGTATTACTACCTTGTAGTTATTTCTGCCTTTTATTCAAGAGACCTCTATCCAAGAGGAGGTTTCTTGGCTGTTCAACATACCAATGAAAACCGTCATTACTTAACCCATGTCATCATTATGCCTTTGTGGAACTCAAAAAAACCATTTTTACTGATGAGTTTTCTGCAGTATAGATAATTATTTTGTAGTTCAATTAGACTTTCTTGATGTAGTCCTTTCCTTGAAGCTTATACCAAAGTGTTCTATAGTGCTTTTGTGGCAGGCTAAGCACACATTTGAACAATTTACACTGTCCGAGCTGACAAACAATGGTGCCATTAAGCTTCTGTGATGTGCTTACAATTGATCTAATTCAAAGTTTTATTCAGAGTGGCATGTGATCATCTTGACTGTGCTCCAGAAAATAAAATACTCTCTATATATGAAAAAAAAGAGTTGTTCTATTTAAAAACTGGCTGTTACAAAAATACGTATGCTTACATACTGCACATGTAATTGTGTTGTACATTCATAGATTTCATAGGTGCGGGTTGGAGGGGACCTTAAAGATCATCTATTTCAAACTACCCTGCCATGGGCAGGGACACCTTCTGCTAGACCAGGTTACTCAAGGCCTCATCTAACCTGTTCTTGAACACCTCCAGGAAAGGGGCATCCACAACCTCCCTGAGCAACCTGTTCCACACCCTCACTGTAAAGAATTTCTTCCTAATACCCAGTCTAAATCTGACCTCCTCAAGCTTTAGTCTATTCCCTCTTGTCCTATCAGTACAAGACCTTGTAAAAAGTCCCTTCACAACTTTCTTGTAGGCCTCTTTCGGGTACTGGAAGGCCACTAATAAAGTCTTCCTGGAGCCTTTTATTCTCCAGTCTGAACAGCCTGTCTCACAGCCTGGCCCCATAGGTGAGGTGTTTTAGCCCTCTAATCATCTTCGTGACCCTCCTGGATCCAGTCAAAGCTAAAACTTAGATGAACTGTTTGTAGTGTTTGAATCTTCAACATTTGTGTCCTGTTCTCTTGTATGTTCTACTTCACAGGGTTGAACCAGGTTCTTAGTCAACAAGCAAATCAAGAAGTAAGTCCATTGGATAGCATGATTCAAAGACTTCAGCAGGAACAGGACCAGAGACGTGCTGGGGAGGCAGGCACCAGTAGTACCAGCCGGATAAGCAGAGGTAGGCCATGGGGGAATAGATGGTGTGACTTTTCTGTTGAAACAGATGAGAGTTGGAAAACCTGAATCACACTGTTGTGTGTGATTTGTGCATTTTGTTGAACTACTAGAAAACAAGGAGGTATGGATTGACAGTATGAATACAGCATTGCCATTTTTTTTATCTTTCTGCAGAATCTGAGGAGTCTTAACATTACAAGTTTATCTTTGTTGTTGTCCTTGCAGCTGCTTTCCTTTAGAACTGCCCTACTGAATAGCAATCTGAAACTGGCCCTTAACCTGATGGAAATCTGAATTGTCTCAAATAAAATAGGAGGGAAAAAAGAGTACAGCTGTTCCTTTGCTCAGTCTTGCACTAGATTACACAGTACTTTAAAAATACTGGTTGGCAATACAGCCAACTAAGCCAGAACAGTTTGTGTGTGGAAATATGTGGGGAAAGGTTGAAATTTTGCTACAGTGTAGGTGTTTGAAGGATGTTGCTTGTGTGGGTTTCTGGTTTGGGGGTTTTTTTGGGCGTGGATGGTGGGGTGTTTCGTGTTTTTGTTGTTGAGGGTTTTTTTGTTTGGTTTTTCTTTGTTGTTATGGAGTGGGGTTTTTTTGTGTGTTTGGTGGGTTTTGATCTTTTGAGCATTTAAGAAATTTTGCAGCTTGGATTATTAATGTCAAGTAGTGTGGCTTCTTTTTATTTGAAGTAGAAGAAATGTTAAAACACTGGTTTATGATAGCAATCTAGGGTGCAGTAGCAACAGTCGGCTTCACAGAAGAGTTTTTTAAAAGCATTTTTAAAGAAAAGCAAACCCACTGAATCATTTGTTTCACTTTAGATTGTAGATATAACTGCACCTTTTTAATGAGTACTGCATTCCCGGTAAGTGTGTGTTGTGCTGACCGTAGAAACTACTGGAATAGTTCTATTCAGGTAGTACTTAATTTCTTCTGAAGTAATAGATGAAGTAAAATTATCTTTTTTATTTTCCTTAACTCTGAGGTTTTTTTTAATGCTTCTTTTTTAGAATTTCAGATCAAGTAAAACTATGACTTCTTGACTTTTTTAGGGTCTGTAAGTTCTACCTCAGAAGTACATTCACCACCAAATATAGGGTTAAGGCGCAGTGGACAAATTGAAGGTGTTCGTCAGATGCACAGCAATGCACCAAGGAGTGAAATCGCCACTGAGCGGGACCTTGTGGCTTGGAGTCGAAGGGTTGTAGTGCCTGAACTGTCTTCTGGTGTGGCCAGGTAAACACAGACCAAGTTTTCTTTAAATTAGGTGAGCTTAGTTAAATTGAGCAGTTCTGGAATTCACATCGTCAGAGAACTCTTTGTGTGGTGTTTATTTATTCTGTAGTCTCCTATTATCTAAATCCTAAAGTTTCAGTTTGAAATCAGTTCTGTTTGCATATCACTTGAAGAATCTTGTAATTACAAAAGAATTGTGAATAAAATTCGACCACTTAACAAATGGCAGTGTGACTTGTGCATGCAACAAGCTCTGCCTGCCTCAGCATTCCCTGATTTGCAGCATAAGATTACAGTATGTTTTAACTCCTGTTTGTCCTGCCATTATATGATATTTTATGGCTGGTATGCTGTATTAGGTGTCCATTAGATGCCTGAGGTGCATTTTTATCTCCAAACTGAAACTTTATTTCATTCAGTAATTAACTCCTGTAATGAATGTATCAGTAAGTCAAAAAACATACTAGCCATTATAAACAGTAGTCTTTTAAGGAGATTACATCTTACCTTGTTCAGAGGGTAATTTTTAAGCTATAATCTGACTGGAAATAGGACTGCTATTCAGAGAAACGTTATAAAGGTTTAACATTCCTAAAGTTGGAATAGACCCTCTCAGCTGTAGTATTTTGCCATATAAAATTAACATCTCAATTTTCCTTTTTACAGTAGACAGGAAGAGTGGAGAACAGCAAAGGGAGAAGAAGAAGTAAGGGTATATCGGTCAGAAGAGAAAAGAAAGCATATAACAAGTCACATTCAAAAAGAAAACAAGATACCTGCTTTCCCTAAGGTAAACAGTCACTTGTGCCATGTTGCAGTATGAAGCATAAAATTTAACTCAATGTGTTAGGCCACATAAATTTGTGTTCCTAGCTCAGAACAAGTCCTCATTACCAATACAGGCTAGAGGAGGGATGTGATAGAATGCATCCCTCTGGTCAAGGACTTGGGGATGCTGGTGGACAAAGAACTGGACATGAGTCAGAAATGTGCACTTGCAGCCCAGAAAGCAAATCACATTCTGGGATGCATCAAAAGATGCGTGGCCAGCAGATCAAGAGAGGTGAGTCTGCCTCTGCTCTGCTGAAACCTCATCTGGAATAGTGTGTCCAGCTCTGGAATCCTCAACACAAGAATCATAGTTCATAGACTCATAGTGTTGTTTTGGTTGAAGAAGACCTATAAGAAGATGATTAAGGTCAGCCATCAACCAAACACCACCATGGCTGTTAGACTATTTCCTGAAGTGCCATGTTCACACATTTCTTGAACATTGCCAGGGATGCTGGCTCCACCACTTCTCTAGGCAGCCTATTCCAGTACTTGACCATTCTTGCAGGAAAGAAATATTTCCTAATATCCAACCTAACGCCCAACCTGGCACAATTTCAGGCCATTTCCTCTTGTTCTATCACCTGGTACTGGGGAGAAGAGACAAACCTCCACCTCACTCCAACCTCCTTTCAGGTGGTTGCAGAGAGCAATGAGGTCTGCCCTCATCCTCCTCTCCAGATTAAACAACCCCAGTTCCCTCAGCCCCTCCTCCTAAGACTTGTTCTCTAGACTCTTCACCAGCTTTATTCTTTAGACCCTTCAGCACCTCAGTGTCCTCCTTGTAGCGAGGGGCCCAAAACTGAAAGAAAAAGGCCGTCAGCTGTTCCCTCAGTCATAGTTGAACGCGTTGGTGATAAATTCTGTGCAATAAGAAAAGACCTGTAATACTTCCATCTTTTTAGTCAAACCTTCACATGCCCTTCCCTCAAATACAGCAGCCTGACCTGTAGCTGCTTCTTAGCAGATTTTGCAGTTCCTTACCCTTTAGCATCACTGTGGCCTGAGATTTTTATGTCACTTCCATGATGGAGTTTATTTTCTTTGGAGGTTGGGGGAGAGTTCTTAGTGAATTTTTTTTTTTTTTTTTTTCCTTCAGCAACTCAAAAGACAGGAATTCTTCCCAAAACCAAAGAGTAATGCAAAGTGTTTCAGTTTGCCATGGACTTTTAGTTCTAGTATAAGCAGGAAGAAAGCTGTGTTTACAATAATCATTTGAGAGATCTTAGCTCTGATTGGAGATGGGGATGTAAAGGGTTAGGACTTCAGTTTCTAGAGAGGACACACAAGTGTTACAGTTGGCTTGTAATGTAGCTTCTGCAAAATAAGGATACTTGACTAATTTGTTTCATTGGGCTTACGTGATTCTATTGTCCATGCTTCCTCATAGCATGCTTCATGATGCAAAGAGGCACATGCACTTTCCTGTAAAGTTGCAGTTTGGTAGCAAAAGTAGTTCCTGTAACACTGACCTTTTTGACCTCTCTTTCAGCAATGAATCTTGAGAGCTTGATGAGAAGTGAGCAGCCCTGGAAGGCTGAGAGACAGAAGGCTGTGTGATAGGCTCAGTCACAAATCTTAGGGCTACCTCGGAGCTGTTCTGGGTCAGGTCAGAGCAGCTCAAGGAGGTCTGGTATGTGCTGCCAGTTTGAATTTAGAAATAGTAGTAGTCCAGGTCCCAAAAGTTTTAGTTGATGTTAAAATGTTGATTACAGAGCAGTCTCATTGGAAGTGTCTCAGGTAAATGTGCTGTCAGTCATACCTTACGCAACCTAAATTCACTGGACAGGACAAAAGGAACATGGTGCTCACGAGCACAGAGCAGTTTGGTTCTGTGTGCTTGGGTGAAAACTGACACACTTGTACAGACCAGTGTGCTGGCCCACTCTGCTGAACTGTTGCAGTCACATATGTAAAAAGTATGTGTCTTCTAACACAGAAAGCAGGAGAAAAGCTCTAGCTACCGGAGTTCTGTGTTTTAAGGAAAATTGATGTGGCCCAGAGTTGTGGTTTAATGCCAGCTGGCAACTAAGAACCATACAGCTGCTCACTTACTCCCTTCCAGTGGGATGGGGGAGAGAATCAGAAGAATAGAAGTGAGAAAGTTTGAGAGTTGAGATAAAGGCAGTTTAGTAGGTAAAGTAAATGCCACACACATAAGTAGAGCAAAACAATTTATTCATTCTCACCTTCCCATGGCAGGCAGGTGTTCAGCCGTCTGAAGGCAAGCAGGACTCCAGCACACTTTGTAACTTACTTCAGAGTGATGGTGTTTTGTCTTCCCAATGTCTCCAACCTCCTCTTCCTTCCCCCAGCTTTATGTGCTGAGCATAAAGTCATACGATATGGAATGGAATAGATCTTTGGCCACTTGGGGTCAGCTATCTCAGCTATGTCCCATCCTAGCTTCCTATGCACCCTTAGCCTACTCGGGGGTGGCATGAGAAGCAGAAAAGGCCTTGAGTCTGTGTCAGCACTACTCAGCAATAACAAAAACATTGCTGTGTTATCAACACTGTTTTCAGCACAAATATAAAACATAGCCTCAATACCAGCTACTGTGAAGAAAGTTATCTGTCCCAGCCCAAACCAACACACTAAGGAAAACTAAATATTAGCTGCTGATGGTAAGCCAAGTTGTAGTACAGTTTTCACCAAAAAGTTGATTGGTTCCTGTCCTCAACAACAAAATTTAACCTCATTATATGTGACAGGAAAGATCTTCTCTTTCCTACAAAAGAAAATGATCCAACACAAATTGGTACAAGCAGCCTGTCCTACTAGAAGGCTCTAACACTATTCAGTACTTCCTGTGGTTTGCTTCAGTTCTACTTCCTTCACTTCTGGGACTATTTTTTCAGCCATATCAGCATCTCATAGGTAGCTGAGATTTCTGTTAGGGAAGAAAGAGCACTGGGAAAGTGTACCTCCTTCTGTGGCATCTAGGATTGTGTCCATCTGAGATAGACTGAAGTTGGATGTATGGATGCCAAAAACAGTTAGCAGAAACTGTGAAATTGAGATTGTAGCTTGATATTTTTTTTTCCAGACATCGGGGACTAATACAAGATAAGACACTTAGCTTTGAGAGCAAGTGTTTGTATCATGTCTATTCAGCATGAAAAACAAGATGCCTTTCTGCTGGAGTATGAAATGTTTCTTAATTAGAGCTTTATTTTGTTCTTGTAAGGTTCATAAAGAACCTGGGTTCTTTCCAACAGACACAGTCATTTGAATTCTCCCATGTATCATGGCACCATTTAAGGGCTTTACTCTCTTGCAGCCATCTCTGTGTGCTAAGGGATGTATTCCTCTATGGGTCTCTCTCATAATAGATCTGAACACTCTCTCCTAGCAGATCTAAACCCTGGAGTTGCCTGTAAAAGTTTCCTTTCCTGTGATGGCCATTTTTAGTGCAGTTTTGCACCGTTACAAGTTCTTAGCAGCTAGTTAACTGGTATGTGCCTTGTAAAGAATTGATTTTCAATTATTCAGATAAAAATTTTCTGTTATACTTTGAAAGAACTCTCAGTTATTTCCAGAATATATTGAACAGCTTAGTGCTTATATTCAACTATCCATGTGGAGCACATTCTTCAGCAACTCTTTCGTTTGGGATTTGTGGCCTGTTTTGAATTTTACGGTGTTTAAACTTGCATCTGCAAAATGTTGCTTTCTGGAATGCTGTTATTAAAGAAAATAATTTTGGCTTTCATGTCTTCACAGAACCATTCCCATGATCATTTACTAGACACCACCGACTCGAAAAAGCAACAAGCTAATCAGCACAACTACCGTACAAGATATGCAGTAGAAGAAACTGCACGGCCTGCTGAAGAGTTAGAAAATGGACACAGTTCCTCAGATGTAAGATCCTTATTCATGAAGCAATCTTATCTATTCTATTTCTACTCATTAAGCTCCTGCTTCAGCTAATCAAAGCTTCTTTCTAGTGGAAACTCAGAATGAGTTGGGTTGGAAGGGACCTTTAAAGGTCATCTAGTCCAACCCTTCTGCAGTAAGCAGGGACATCCCCAATAGATCAGGCTGCTCAGAGCCCCATCAAGCCTGACAATTTTTCATTTTGTTTTCTTTCACACTATTAAACAATGATGTAAAATTATGTTTTCACATATTGTTGTATGTATTTAGTTCTTACTATCGAGTAATTGACACTTACTTATAGCAGAACCTTCTCTACAGTGAAGGTGACGGAGCATTGGAGCAGACTGTGCAGAGAGGTTGTGGAGTTTCCTTCTCTGGAGACTCAAAACCCATCTAGATGCATTCCTATATGACCTACCCTAGGCGATCCTGCTCTGGCAGAGAGGTTGAACTTGATCTCTGGAGGGAACTTGATCTCTGGAGGTCCCTTCCAACCTCTAACATTCTGTGATTCTGTGACAAAAGGGAGAAATGCTCATTCGTAAAGGCAGATGCTAAGTATATGTGTGCAATGTAGTTGTAAACCTAACCAGTATGGCCCATGTGGCCTGGCAGCAGTATGGTCACTGGCTCTGGGTGGTCCTGCCCGAACAGGGAGGTTGGATAATACAATCTTCCAGAGGTCTCTCCCAGCCTCAGTTACTTCATGCTTCCATAGCTACAGTACAGAATTGAGTAATAAGAATATGTGAAGTTTGTAGTAGGTGTTTGATACTTATTGAGAAGATGTGGAAATGTTAGGTTAAAAGGACTGGAAATCATTTTCAGCAAGGTATAGAACCTTTTATTTAAACATAGACTGAGAAGCACTCACGACTCCACTGGCTATATGCTAACAAAATCGTTATCTCTTGATGATATTATACTCTTATTATCATATTCTTATTGTACACTTCATATCTATGTCTCTTACTGTAGTCTTCCTATCTATGCCTGTGCAGCTGTCCAGGCAGAGATATTTTAATTTAATGTAGTCCATTAAAATAACTACTTGCAAACTAAAATGCTTTTTTAACAACATAAAGTTTTTATTATGCTATGTATTTCTAACACATATAAAGCCTAGTCTTAGCCATATTATCATGTATTACAATTTTTTTGAGTTGCAATGAAAAATTCTTTTGTTTTGTTTGCCTCCCCCTTTGTTAGGAAGGAGAAGTAGTTGTCGCTAGTGGTGGAACATCAGAAGATGATGAAAGAGCATGGCACAGTGATGGCAGTTCTAGGTAAGTGACAGTATAATTTACACAGAAAAGTCCTGATAAATTGTAAATAACCTTCTCTGTAAACAAAGTAATAAATAAAAATTCAGCATGTGCAGAAGAAAAGATGAAAAAAGACCTTAAAAACCTTCAGGATTTAATTTCCAGTTATACTGCTAACTAAAGTTTAGGGAAGGTTTCATCCTTGTTTACCAGAAGCAGGATTATTTCTAATAGGTTTTGCAGGAGGGTAATGCTTGCAGGCACATGCACCTTGCAGGCACATGGCAGTAGATTTCTATGACAGTGACACTGGCTCTGCTAACCCTTGGTTTGAAACTAGAGAGCAAAGATGAAGGTAGTTTCAACCCATCCTTTGTTTCTTCTTTAGTAAATCTTTTTTTCCTTAGATTTTTGTTCAAAGCTGTAGAAACTCAGAAGTCCTGAGAAGAGAACCCAGATTTTAGCATGAGTCGTCCTGAACTGAACAAGTTAAGAGTGGATTTACTTCATGTCATGGTAGAAGTTAAGCTTCTTGCAAGACTGAATTAGCTCATGGCTTTTGGTTTGCTACCATTTACATTGCAGTTAGAACATTGGAGTTTAGGCACTGATTTTAACTACTAGAAGTTGTCTAGACTGCTAACTGTAGTCTTTTCTTGGGTTATACAATCCAGTGCATCCTGAATTGCTTTTTTAACTTACGGGTTTTAATTTCTTGTGTTCTTTGGTACCTCATACATAGTGACTACTCCAGTGATTATTCTGACTGGACAGCAGATGCAGGAATCAACTTGCAACCACCAAAGAAAATTCCGAAAATTAAAACAAAGAAAGCAGAAAGCAGTTCAGAGGATGAAGAAGGACATGAAAAACAAAAGAAGCAAATTAAAAAGGAAAGGAAAAAAGGGATTGAGGAGAAAGATGGACCATCAACATCACCAAAGAAGAGGAAACCCAAAGAAAGAAAACAAAAGGTTAGATGTTCGTTGCTCTTGCTGGCATAGAATGAACTTAAAACTAATTTGTAAACCTGTTTTGACTTTTACTCATAATAAATGATAATTACTAAGTCAAATGATGGATTTATACACATTCTAAATACAGTTAAGTTTTACTATAATCTTTAAACCATCTTTTCTCAGACCAGAAGCTTCCTTTCTGTTGAGTATTGGTGTAACATGTGCCCGTATTTTCAGTGTAGCAGAAAAAAGAGCTTTCCTGTTTAACTGCAGTTTCTATTAGGCTTGTGCAATCATGTAAATATTTTTTGTCTCATCTTCATGATGTATATTTGCATGATGATTGCCACTGTATTTCCATTAAGGGAAATATGCAGGCTGGTGTAGTATCAGTTTTGCTGAGAATCTTTGGTATGAAATGCAGCGTGTTAGGTGATCATTGTTACTCTTTGGTTAGTCTGCTTTTTGTTTATTGTCTTTGATGGTTGTGTTAATGCTAACAGTATCATGGTATTTACATGTTCTGAAACTAGGAGAAGGTACAAGGTCAGAAAATAGATAGTGGGCTTTTTAATTACTGAAACCTCCAGTTTAGCTTTTTGTTATAAAAATAAGACCGACTGACAGCCTAATATTTCCAGTTAGATTAAAGCTTCAGTGAGTGTTTTGGGAACCTTGCATCCATTTATCACAATTGCGTCCTTGTTATTGAGGTGCGGGAGGACGTTGATTCAATTTTTAAAGATGACCTGCTACTTTCTTGAATCATAAGAAAACATTAGGCTGGAAGGAATGTCAGAAAATTATCCCTCTGCCCCTAGGCAGGATTAATTATACCTGTAATTCCTGACAGATATTTGAAGTTTCTTCTGGTGGAGATTCTACCTCCTTAGTGGGCAGAGAGCTCTCAGTCCTTACTGGGAGAAAGTTCTTTCTGATTCTTGAACATCAATCAAAATTAGGGCTCTTTGCTGAGGAAAGAAGTTTTGACCATCTTCGTAGCAAGGCACAGAATCTTAGGAATTAAGAAAGGAATAGAGAAAGAATGTCATTCCTCTCTCTTAATGCATGGGCTGTCAGGATCTTGAGTGGTGCTTATATTTCTAATCCCCTTCCATCAAAAATCAATCTAAAACACGATACAGCAATGAAGAAAGGCAAGATAGGAGCCCTCAGGAAGATCAAAGGATAGAGAATACTTTTTCTTTGGGGCAGACACAAAGCGGATGATTCTTAAGAGGGAGAGTTTGAAGACGATATAATTAAAAAGCTGTTGTAAAACTATGAATGGTTTAGAAATTAATAATGCAGAATAATTTACTCATTTTATTACAATGAGATGTAACACCTAATGACACAGACATGAAGCTCAAAATAGAGCCCTTTTCACATTCCACACCCACTCTTTGCGAGCAAACCAATCCCAAACCACCTGAGCATTCGATCAGGCTGCGGAACTAATTACGAAAGGATTTAGTAGAGTTTCAGAAATTATTAGATAGTCACTGGGACTAGTCTCTTCCTGATGATTAACTGAGTTCAGGTTTGGCTTCCAGAGGGTCTTAAACTGATGATTAATCTGCAAAGTTACAACGAGGGAAGATTTTCTATTTAAAGGCTATTTCTAATTACCTTCCCACAGTTCACTAATTAGCTAGGCAGACTTTACTCTGGTGCAGTGCATCAGTTTCTCACAAGACAGACCTGCTTGAACCTCAGAATCCACAAGCTGCTTCCGTGTCAGTGATTCATTACAATGGAGAGGTTCTCCTTTGAGTTTTTGCTCGTTTGTAACTGTGCGTATGCTTTTTCCTGTGGCTACCCACTAGTGCTCCAGTGGTGCACTAAAAACAGTTCCCATCCTGATGAGACCACATCTGACCTTGTGCAATGGAGTTACACTTGGCAGTACCTCATTTGCAGTCTGAGATTGCCGAATCTTCCATTAGTAGCTACATGGAGTGCATTTCTGTACAACCATCCAAGGCTGTTTTCTGTACGTGCACAAGATTCTGCTAATTTCAAAGCAACCTTGCTTGAGTGATTGTACAAACAGTTACCTTATCTGGCCTGGTAGATAGAGACAGCATGTTCCTAGGACCAGCAAGTGCAGTGAGTTTCCTTCCTTACACGGTGTGGACTGAAAACACAGTTCCACAGCACATTGTAGCATAGACACCAGTAGGTTACATGAATGTACAATCCAGACCATTTCCACAGGGAATTAAATCTTGTAATTGTTTTGATTGGAAAAGACCACCAAGATCATTCAGTCCAGCTGACAACCTAAACATGCATTATCTCTGTGTATTGCTTTTCCTCTTCCTCCTCATTTTGTGGAGTTCCTTACCTGGAGGCAACTGTATAGTTGTAGTCTTATGAGCCAAGGCAACCATGAGAACTTGGTTAAAGAAAATGCCATCTTTCGGTTTTATCTTCTTGGATATGAGACCTTGTTACTAGAGTGTTAATAAACTCAGTCTTTGTTAAAAGAGCCCCACCACCTCTAAAACAAATAAACTAAAAATACTCCTAAAAGCCTCCCCCTAAAAACCCCAAACAAAACAAAAAAAAAAATCAACCTCACTTAATTTTTCAGATAATTAATTTTCACAGTCTTGACATAACTGTAAGCAGTTAAGTAAAATTTATCTTCACACTGGCAATAATTTCCTTTTGACATTAAATATACTTAAGAAATGACAGCTGATTTTAATAAAACACTTCCCAAAATACAAACCTTCCCCAAATGTTAGTTTATTCATATTAATCTTCTATGTGCATTTTCTTCAGAGGCTGGCTGTGGGAGTTCTGGCAGAAAATGGTTTGACACCAGAGGAATGGCTGCCTTCAGCGTGGATTACGGACACTGTTCCTCGTCGGTGCCCATTTGTGCCACAGATGGGGGATGAGGTATTGTAGTTTTTCTCTCTGCCTTCTTTCAGCTTGTTTTTTGTCTTTCTTATTTCAACTGTGGGGTTTTATTTCCAGAGATTTGCTATCAGAGTATTTTGGGTTTTCTACAAAACACTCTTTGTTCTAGCTAAAATTTGCCTTTGCTTCCTCTAGTCTTTGCAATACTTAAAATATTCTTTGTAGTGTTTCTTTGACTTTTTTTTAAAATGACTGTTATTATTCCATGCTGTTACAGTAATATTCCTTTGTGCATTATGTTCAGCACTCATTTCCTTACAACCTGTGGAAGCCGTGTGAGGTGCTTTAAAACTACTTCTTAGTTGTAGAGCATCTTGTATGCTGAAGAATAGTAAGAAACCAAATAGAAATTTGTTTGGAAAACCCTAGACTTGAAGTAAAGCAGGAATTAAACTTCTAGGGGGGGAATGTGGGGTGTTTCGGGGTTTTAAAATTTTGGGGGTTTTTTTTGTTGGTTTTTTTTTTTTTCTAATGAATCTATTCTGAAGAAAAACTCTGCTATTGTCCTTTTCACTTGTTTCTGGCACCTAAAATTTCTACTGCTCTCTTACAACAGAAAAGCACAAGACTGGTTTTGTGTATATATATGGTTTTACATGAACTAAGTGTAGCACTTTGTAAATGTGGCCCATGGTCTCAAAATACAGTAGCAAAAGGACACCAACCAGTTTCTGATTTGGAATATATATGAATAAGTAGTGTCAGATAGAAGGTAGTCTTGCAAACCGGAGTCTGTGCATGTTTCCTAAATCCCCTCAGGTTAAAAAACAAGGGGAAATAGCTGGCTTCTGCTGTAATGTGGTCTGATGGTCCTTCAGGGCGTGGTATGTTTCTAAGGTACTAAACAGAGTTCTTTTGTAGCTCACATCTTCAGAATGCAGTTGGAGAAATAGTTGACTGTAGTGACAAGGTTGATTTAACTTTGATCCCGAGCTAGAGCTGTTTGTAAGGACCACCTTGGAAACTGAATGAGAAGCAGAGATTGCACATGGAGTTTTGTTTTTACTGGATTGCTTCACTGATGCAGTTCACAGCTCAGCTATGCGAAAGTTATATTGGCATTACTAGTGAGGGAGGGAAGGGGAACTTCAAGTTGAAGGTTGCAAGTGGAGAAAATGCTTATGTATTTATATCCTCAAGCAAGCATGTTTTGGAGACTGCACTGTTCAAAAGATCAAATCCAAATAAATATATTTGGTGCTTGATACCATCTGGATACAGTGAAGCAGCCAAGGGTTTATCTGTTCCGTATTAGACAGGAGACTTCAATGTATCAGTTCAGGAAGATGGACTAGTGTGTGTGTTTTGACACCTGCTGAATAGCTTGTGCAGTGAGTACTGGCAGTATCTAAGTAGGCTGAAAAAAGCTTTATATTGGTGAACAGGAAATTTCCTGACCTGACCTAGTAAGTAGGGGTAGTTGCACCAGTGGAGAGTTATCAAGCTGCTCTGTCTAAAATTTCTTCTCTGATACTTGTACCTCCCCAGATTTGCTTAAGATGTGAAAAGAAGCTATTCATCTAGAAAATTACTTTAGAGATCTACAGATCAGCTTAATTAGTAGATCTGATATGAAGAGGACTTGTGTGGCCTTCAAACGTTTTTGGTGAATGGTTGATATGTTTTATAAGATTTGGGAGGAGAGTTATTTCAGATTTGTTCTTACAGCTGTACAAACAAGGAGAGTAGTACTATATTTAGTTATACTCAGTGCATAAGAATAGCAAACACCATCCCCTTTCCTGTTCTGATTACTGCCATTTACAGACTCTTGTCATGTGCTTGAGGAAGAGAAACGCACCTGAGAGACGAGACTGCAATTTCCCTGCCCGATTATCAATATCATAGTTGTTGGAGTATTCTGCCGCTAGCACAGTAAAGAACAATTCTGTCTGGGTGCTACAACAAACAAGCAGAAGCCAGAATTTATCAGAACTAAAAATAAAACTTTCTGGGAAAAGACAAAATCTTTTTTTCCGTAGGTATCTTTCTAGTTTGTTCTCCTGACAGAAGAGTGGAGGTTTAGAACTGTGTACAAAATAAAAATGTTTTAATTCGGCTAGCGGTTGGCAAATTTATCTACAGGTTTAGCAGGAGTATAGGAAGAATTATTTGTAGCTTATGTCACTAAGTGCATTTCCTTGGGTTGATTCACTGGAAGGTGTAGGAAACAATTGTCACAACATTGAAAATGTAATTTAAATTCACTTGTTTTTAGATCTGTGTCTCAGTGGCCTCTGTTCCTTTTCCTGCCAGTTAAGATTCTGACAGTGCTCAGGAGATTAGCTCTCACTGCTTTCACACCTTCTGTAACTAGTGTGCTTTTTTACCCTATGAGGATGTTGTGCTTGTCAAATACTTTGAAAAACAAAAGTTTAAAAGATTGTGTTGCTGAGTCCTTCTCCGTAAATACATAAATAAATAATAATTTCCATGTAACACTAAGAAACATTAAGAAAGTTCAGTAACATTTAATGTAGGTATTTGGCAGACTTGTTGATAGTGGTTTGTGATGCAGATAGTTTTGGAAAGCAGGTGGAAATGCAAACATTGGGTTGTTTATTTTTATAAATGTATTTTAAAACTGACTGAGGGCTTTTCACTCTTGCTTTTTTGTGCTAGACCTTTGCATTTAAACTGGTTTACCTTTGTCTTACTTGATGGAAATCCCATGGTTATGATTTGGGGCATTTTTAGAGGGTTTTAAAATGTGGAGTGCATTGTACTTGGAATGCAGCTGTTTATCAGGTCTTTGTTCTAATTTGCCTGAGGAATCTCTGTTTTGCATTTTAGATACATTCCTAGAATATGTATTTAAGGTTTTCAACTTACTACTTCATTACAGTGATCTTAACACAAAACAGTCATCCACTTAGTATTGTACACAAAGGAATCCAAGTAAAATTAACAGGCTCTGGATGTCTGAACCATGGACATTTATAGTGGGAAGGATTTGAAGACTTTTTAATAAGCACTCACAATATCTATTTGCAGCTTGTTCATGTCTGTGTTAGACTGCTCGTTTGGTGGTGTGAAAGGAAGCACCAAAATCTTAGCAGAATAATAAAACCACTATTTTTTTCCTTCAAGATTGTATTTCTTGTTCAAAAAAAAGCTAGGATTTGCCAGATAATGAATTTAGTGATTCTTGATTGTCACCTTTAGGGCTATCCCTACTAATAACTTGTAGATCAGTGGAATTCATATTACTGTCATTAAATTGAGTATTCTTCATTGCCATCTTAAGGCAGTCCCTAATAATAACTGGATAGATTAGTGGGATTCATGTTACTGTCACTGAAATTTTCTATATTCTGATAATAAATAGATGTTTAAAGTTCCATTTTGGTCACACCTGTGTAATTTAGGATATGTTGCATAGGGAAAGTGATGTTCTACATCCTTCCTGCTTTTCCTGCAGATGTCTTTATATTTCTTTTTTTTTAAAAAAAAAAAAAAAACCCAAACAAAAAAACTCGTGCCTTTTGCAGGAAAACAGAGTAGGAAAAAGGTTGATGTTAAAATAGAAAGTACCCAGGTTGTATAGCAGTGATGTGGTAGCATTTGAACTCCTCAAAGCCTTTGTTAGATAACTGTCACTTTTCACTTCTAGGTGTACTACTTCCGACAAGGTCATGAAGCCTATGTTGTAATGGCTAAGAAGAACAAGATATACAGCATTAATCCCAAGAAACAGCCATGGCATAAAATGGAATTACGGGTAGGATTTATTTTTTATTTTTGTTTGTATCTTAATGTTTTAAAAAGTTAGGTCAAAGAAGATTCTGGATAAAGGTGTTTCTAACCTTGTGTTCTTAATATTTTAACTGAGGGAGAAAAAGTGAACTTAATCACATGAAATCAGACCTTCATCTGTACTTGTTCATACATCTGCTGGAGCAGATGAGGTCGTTACACTTCATAGCAAAATATTTCTCAGAGAAGTTACGTTGTGAAATAACAGCTTGTTTTGAAAGGCTCGATTTCAGAGACTTGATTTCAACATGTTCTGGCAGAAATCTTGCTCTCTTTACAGTATATTAATACTTTCATATTTCAGAAACTTATTATAGTCATTTTAATTAACCTCACTGGTGGTACATGACATTTTGTTTATTCCAGGAGCAAGAGCTGATGAAAATAGTTGGGATTAAGTATGAAGTGGGATTGCCTACTCTCTGCTGTCTTAAACTAGCTTTTCTTGACCCTGATACGGGTAAACTAACTGGAGGATCATTCACCATGAAGTAAGGAAAGCAACATTATATTCACACTGGGGGCTTTCTTATGGGGGAGTGAGGTTGAAAGTGAAGATACCGTTAATGTTGTGTCTTGAATTTTTGGTTTTTAAGTATTGAACCCAAAGTGTTCATTTGTAATACAAACACTTCATACTTTGCTGTTTTATCACTTCTTAATAGTTGTATATTTTGTTGTAATTAGGTACCATGATATGCCAGATGTCATAGATTTCTTAGTTTTGAGGCAGCAATTTGATGATGCAAAACACAGGCGATGGAATATAGGTGAGTTGTGTAGAGGGGGTGTTTTGGTGTGGTTTTTGTTTGTTTGTGTTTCTAAATGTCTGTCTATTTTCATGATAGCTTACTAAAAAGTAGGTTATGATAAATAAATCCTAGTACTGTGCTGAAAAGGAGGAATAACCTCTATCCATATTTGGATGTGGAACCCTACTTCGTCCTTGACTGAAGCTACAGCAGGCAAACAAAATACTGAAGGTCATCTGTAAGGGTGCAAAGAAAATAAAATCTCAGTTGTGTCAGGAATTAAGAATCCTGCTTAGAAATATTTAAGTTTCTTGGTAATTGATAACTTATTCATAGAATGGTTTAGCTCGGAAGGGACCTTGAAGATCGTCTAGTTCCAGCCCCCTTGCATAGATTAGGTTGCTCAAGGCCTCTTCCAACCTGGCCTTGAACACTTCCAGGGAAGGGGCATCCACAACCTCCATGGGCAACCTGTTCCAGTGTCTCACCGTGTTCACTTTTTGTAGCTTGTACCCTACTTGCAGCTTGTCTCTTGTTTTCTCTTTTGGATTGAAGGCCTTCTTACAGCTGCATTGCTGCTAGATTATTTTTTTTTTTTTTAATTTCTTGAGATTTCTGATGGAAATATGAAATCACTTTCCTCTACCACGTGAAATTTATGATCTCTAGGTTGTACAAAGAGAATGTTCTTCCCATCTCTCTTTCTGTTCTAAATGTGTATGGTTTAGTTTCATCACAATGTGTACAGTTATAACTGGTCTTAATTTGCCCATACTTAGTTGTTTCTTTGTTGGATACTGGAGAATGCCTGTGACAGACGTGTTCCCCAGTCAGATCTATTTCCTAGCCATCATTTCCTCAAAATAAAGATCACCTTTCTAACTGGGAGGAGAGAAAGCTGCATTATGACAAAATGATCCTTTGAGGTGCTGGGTTTTTTTCAGAATGTGAGGAAATTCCTGTTCTCATTCATTAGATTGTCCCTGAAGCTTTAAGAGATCAAGCAAGCGTTACTGATTCTTCAGAGTTCACGATGAACTCTGTTCTCCTAAATTTGTACACAATACCATGTTTACAGACCTATAGGCGCTGTTAAATCCTTCCCAGTATCTAAATATATTCTGTGAAGTGGCATCATGTTCTGAAGGTGAAATACTGATAGCTGCCTTTTTTTTTTTTTTTAAAAAAAAAAGTCACAGTGATTACCTTACCAACTAAATTCCTGCAGTTTTTCCAGTCAGGAGCCTTGACTAACATGCACACAGCTGACTTGCCAGCATTTCTTGCCCCTTCAGGCAAAGCATCATAGAGGAGAATGGACAGCTTCAGTGCCAGAACATGGTCGTGTGTCTGATTACCTGTGTATTTCTGCAAATATGCTACCCCCTTAGTCTGTATCTGCTGTTTTCAAAGTGCTGTCCTCTCCTAAGCTGATTGTAGCTAAGTAACCTGAAGAAGTGGCACAGCTTTTTTCTGCTGTTTCTTACCTGGCTTTTCTGCCAGGAAAGATGAACTGGTCTCCTGTCATTGATGATCATCATGATATACTTGCTAAGAATGTGTACCTTAGCAGTAGATAATATAACTGACATGATACCATATTAATAAGTTCCATATCTTCTTACTTAACAGTATGCTGTCTGAAACAGCAGTCAGCCTTCTGTTCAGTAGGGAGTTTTATAAAGAACCTTCTGATTCCATAGCAAATCTAAACCTTGATTTCTTCTGTTAAGATGATTTCAGTTTAAAGATCCTTTTAAGCATTGAGATTGGTTGACATTTACTAATCACCAGGCTTTGTAAGGCACAGCAGCCACTTTAAATTCAATGTGTTCTGTGTTCTCATCAGGCTAACATTATCCAGTGACACACAGTCCTGAAAATTATGCTAAATCCTTCTAATACGAATTTTTGGTCTGCTGTCCACGTAGATGAGGTAACATAGAGGACACAGGGAAAACACAGGGGTTTAGGGAAATGGTTCTGTGTGCTTTTCCAGTTGTGGTTTTTGCTGTAGCATTTCGTCCATAGGAATGCTGTGGCTCTTGAGCAATCGGAAGCAGCTCCCATTATACTCTCCTTGAAGTGATTTTGCTCTGCTTAATGTGCAGCCCCATGAATGCACTCACAGTTGTACCCACACATGTCTTTGTAGAACTGATCGCTGCACCAGGGAATGCCGTATTGGGAAACTGTACTTCAAGGACTCTTCAGAGTAATTTACTCCTTTAAAATAAAGCGTTAGCCCTTATTTGCATTTTTGATCTTGCATTTCAGATATTTCTGGTATACTTGGTTCTGTGGTATTCAGCACAATTAGAACTATTAATGGAAGCTTTGTAATTGTCCTAGAAATACTTGCAATCCATGAAATACTTCTTTTTTAAAAGTGCATTAAAGAAAGCAGAACATTTTGGAGACTGTATTTGTTTCCTATTAATTCAGGCAACTTCAGCAAACATTTGGCCAGAGTGGGGATGTATTGAGAGAGAAGCAGCATCACAGCAGTTGACAAAGTGTGTGTACAGTGAAGTCCTGTGAAAACACTGTACAGTTCTTGGAATCTCAAGCTCTAATTACATTTCTTCCTGTATTGATCAAACTGAATACCTCACTAAAAAAATACTTCTAAAATCTGTGGCACATGTAACAGAAGATGTTAGGACTTCTTGTGCTGTGTAATACATGCATTCTCCCATGTAATTTTTCTTAATAATGCTTCTGACCTTTTTTCTCAGCTGGGCCAATGCTTTGCAGTAGTGAAGCCATTTCAAGTCATAGTAAATTACTTTGCTAACCTTTTGAAGAAGTTTAATAAATTTTACTCTTTTATCAGTCTGAGTGCCTGCATAGTAAAGGGAATGAACCTCTGAGTTACATTTAAGCAGCACTCCAGAAACAAAGGAGGAGAGCAGCTCAGCAAGCATGTAAAATACTCCCTGTACAAGTGTGTCACAGAGCTGTTAAGTGTAGCATTTGTTGCAAGTAGATTTTACTTCAAAATTATAGCATTAAAATACCTTACCTTTTATATTTAATTGAGGAATAAATTCATATAAGGCTATATGTAGATAGATTTGCAAATCATTGGTATTTTTTATGCCAATGAACTTTTCTTTAGTGTAAAAGTAGCCTTCAGAAATAGGGTTTTTTGGTATTATAGGGCTTTTTTGTTTGTTTTTTTTTTTTTAAACTAAGTGTGATTCTCATTTGCCTGTTAATGATCTGAGTGTTCAAAAAGATTTCTGTATTCAAGATCAAGCCAAAATTATCTTAACTGCTTTTCTTAGAGGGAGTTGCCTTGTATTGATGAAATTATCTTGTGTTCTTGCCTAGGTGATCGTTTCAGGTCAGTGATAGATGATGCTTGGTGGTTTGGAACAATTGAAAGCCAGGAACCTCTTCAGCCTGATTATCCTGATAGCTTATTTCAGTGCTACAATGTCTGGTTAGCAAACTTACCTTCAATCTTTTATTTTAATTATTTCATTTGAAGTACTGACTGAGCAACAACTTGCTTTCATTAAATTCAGTCATGCATCTCACTGTACCAGTGTATGATAATACTCTATAGTATATAAGTAAGTTATGTTACAAACATTAAATATGTTGAAGCAATATTAGTAGATAATTTAAATGTGATTATTTTTAAGCTGGGACAATGGTGATACTGAGAAGATGAGCCCTTGGGACATGGAGCTGATACCAAGTAATGGTATGGTACATTAATAATATAATTTGCCTTAAGAGTAGTATATTTAAAGAAGGGAAAAAAAATCATTGTATGATTTTACCTTAATAATCCTATTTCTCTTGGGGAGTGAGGGGAAGGCCCACAAAACACTTTGATTAGATGACCATATTTTAAAAAATTAATAGCAGATCAAGATAACTGAACTGTGAAAAACTAAACAGCTGGACTTGGGCAAAGTAAGTGTATGTTGGAAATAGACAGAAATGTTACAAAACCTTGTGACAAATGATGAACAGTTTAAGTTAACTTCTGATACAATCAAGGAGGATCAAAGATAAACCTGTAGCCTATGCCAGCACAGAGGAAACTGGCTTCTCTGAGACCTGTCAGCATGTCTGCAGACATTCCGTGCATAGAAGATGCAACATGTGTCTGTGATTTAAAAGAATCACAGTGTTAGAGCTTGGAAGGGACCTCCAGAGATCATTGAGTCCCACCCCTCTGCCAGAACAGGATCACCTAGTTTGGTAATAGCAGAATTTGTTCCCTGTCTGGCCCAGCACATGTGGCAGGTAGACATGCTGCAGAGTAGGCAGCTTAGCATGGGCACTGTTCACACAGAAGAATGCAGTAGTTTCTTTCCTCACTTAAGTTGCATTAAGAATGCATAATAGTATGGTTTAAAAATGTAGAATCAACACTTTTTCCTTGTGTTTTTTTGATACTACTACCACTCTTAAGTAACCATTAATGTTAATTCTTTTAATTTGAAATGTGTTCACGCTATCTTTAATGAGTACCTTTTCATCATAAATAAAATACAGAAGTTAGAGTGATAACAAATTAATTAATTAAAATAGGCAGATGACCAAACCTGAAACTGAATGATTTTTCTGCATTCACAAATACTGCCTCTTTTAACACCTTCCTACAAAAAAATAAAAGTAAAAATATTTTAGAGATGCAGTTTGCATCAGACTCTGAAAATGTGCTACTGTTACATTATCAATTGTCAAATGTGTTAGGTCAAGGCACTTAAAATTTGCTTACTTAGGAGCTCTACTGTTAGCATTTGACCTCACAAAGCTATGACAAGGTGGAACCACTCCCTGGAGAACATTTTAACATCAACATCAAAGTCATTACCTTAAACTCCATCTGAAAATTATTGACCATGTGTTACCAAAATAATATTTTAAGCAAGAATTTTGGATTTTAGAAAAAACAACCAACCGAAACACGAATTCTTAACTGTGAGAACGGAGTGTTCAGTTGGTTCTTAAATTAACTGTTAGAAGAGGATACATCTTATTTCATGAAGGACCCTGCAGACAGCCTGTGGTGTGAGGATTTAAGTTTAACATACAGCAGTATAGAGAAATGATACTGGGTAAATCCCAAATGTCTCTGAGCAATTTAGGAACCATGCATTTGATTGGGTTAGTAAAATGCTGTTAAATGTCTTTGAATGACAGATGTAAGTATTACACAAGATACAAAGACTTATGTTTTATTTAGTTTTTGTGTTACATTCTAGCTGTATTTCCAGAAGAACTGGGAACTAGTGTTCCTTTAACAGATGATGAACGTAGAACACTGCTCTACAAGGCTCTGGATGGAGAGTGGGGCTCCAGAACCCGAGACGAGGAGTGCGACAGAGTTATTGCAGGGATAAACCAGCTCATGACTCTGGGTAAATCCTCAATAGTATGGGAACTGGGTTCGTGTAGTGTTTTTCAGACTGTGCTCATGTGTGTTTCTGACACTACCAAAATTGAATGTGGTAAGACACAACTTATGCCTCTTGATAACAAAACTTTCTCATTCACATTTTCAAGTTTGTCTTATAATTACATATAAAACTTTCATCGTCTCCTGTTTTCAAGAGTAACTCTTGCTCTTTAGTAGATAATTTGACATGTGCTAGGGTGTTAGGTTTTACATACTAAAAACAAGAGGTTTTATTGTTTGTTTTTGTTTTTTGGTTTTTTTAGTTTAGCTACTAGATTCTATTGGGTTTAAATGTCAAACTATATGATGAACAGAATATTAATTATATTAGAGGCATATGGGGAAAAATATGCTTGGAGTGGATGCTGATGTGTATTTACCTTTTTAGTTTGCTTTTCTCTTCAATATTGTTTCTATTGTGCAAAGTGTCAAGGAAAAAATAATTGATTAACTTATGACAAGCTACTTGCTATTTGGTTGTGTAGCAATTACTCTTTACAGGCAGCTTCTGAAAAGCTAATTGCTAAAACGTTTAGCACATCACTGACACATTTTACGTGATCAAAGATGGGCGTCTGAGGTGGAGATCCATTAGTGGAGTGCAGGCTGAATTATAAGACTTCTTGTGTATGTTTTGTTAGGAGCAGACTGTGTTTTGGGATAACAGTGGTCATAAATTTAATATACAAATTGTCACTTGTCACTTTTTAAACTGTTTTTAAGTACTCAAAGCAATTTAAGACACTTAGGTTTCAAAAAAGTCAGAAACTTCTACCTTCGAAATGCTTCTGACAGCTAAATGTCTCACATGATGGCTTCTTTGGTGACATACTACATAAGAAGGTTCTCTTTGCTTCCAATAAAAGGAAGTGTCCATACAGTGTAGTAATCCAGATTACAGAATGGTGAAGAATTATTTGCAAAGAAATGGAATTTTCGTTGTTTGCATTGTGCGGTTTAAGAGGTGTGTGGTGTTTTGCATCATGTTGATAGGCTACAGTTCAATCCCAAATTAAGCAGTAAGTCTTATCTGGTGCATGTTGGTACAGAGAGGCAGTTGACTAGAACATTACTAGGGGTGAGTAAATAGCTTTTAGAAGAGCAGTCTGTTTAGCACCAATGTATTTGCAGTTTTTAAAGACTTGGCAGAGAGACTTCAAAGGTTTTCTTTTGGTTTTGTATTGTGATACTTTCCTTTGAGGTATGAAGTATTTGATATGTGGAAGCACTCATGATTCTTCTGAGCACAGGAGCTAAAAAAACAGCTCTGTGTAGGTGCACGGAGTTGAATTGCTCAGCAGTCATCTTAACATTATGGTAGGTTGGTTTTAGAAGGCTGCTTTGCTCTTAGGTAGGGCCAGGAGATTCTGTTTCTGGTTTATTTTGAGTTTGTTTTTTTCCCCATGTCTTAATTATGTTGAAATAGTACTGTAATTTTGATGGCAAGAATTTAATTAATTGTTTTGTTTGAAAATGGGAGCGTGGCAATATAAAAGCAAATTAAATGAACCAGCATCTTAAAGAACAATACAGAATGCACGTCTTCATATATACATAACTTCTACATTTAAATCTTGCTTTTCAAATGTGTGCATTTTACCTGTGCTTGCTGTGGTGCTTTGTGCACAGCAGAACAGGTCGTCACTGCACTGCTTGTACTCAGGAGGCACCTCAGCAAGCACATTATATGTGGAATATCACAAATTGTTCTGAGTATCTGGATTAGTTTTTATTTTGGAGAAAGTGATGTGCATTGCAAACAGGAGGAAAACATATGTTGTGAGAGGGTGACTCTTGAAACCACTAAGGAATGGTAACTTAGGGATTTTTTTTTACATTTGTATTTCATTTTTCCGTTCTGTCTAGATATTGCTTCTGCATTTGTGGCACCTGTGGATCTTCAAGCTTACCCAATGTATTGCACTGTTGTGGCATATCCCACAGACCTCAGTACCATTAAACAAAGACTGGAAAGCAGATTTTACAGGTTAGAGACAAGACTCAGTTTCCACTGTGAAATACTGCTAATCGTGTTTTTTGGTAGCTTTTTGCCTTGGAATACCTAAAGGGGAGTTGGGACAGGTGTGCACTTCCCACTTCTTTCATCTTTTATACTTGCTTTACAGTTAAATTTTCTAAAACTTTAAAAAGGATCGAACACCTCTTCTCTGAAGTGTATTTTAGAACTAGGGATCATTCAGATTCTTACTTATGCAAATGACTTGTTAGGGTGAGATTCAACTTGCAGGACCTGGGATTAGCTCAGTAAAAGGGCTTTCAGTCAAAAGAATTTAAGTTTCTATTTTATAGCTTAAAGAAAACCTCAATGCCCAAATCTCTTTTTTAATGAGACACATATATGAGGTGTGTTTTTGTTTTAATGTGGTTTAACTTTTTTATATATATCTTGAATTATTAAGACAAAAAAAAACTTAGAAAGTGTCTTTTTAAATTATTGGCCTCAAAATTCTGAATTGCAAGACAGCAACAAAAGTAAGTTTTAACTTTTTGACATTGCTTTAACATTTTCCTAAGCTATGATTGCTTTAATTTTTGGCCAGTAAATGTGAAGGATGTGTGTTTTAGTTTCTTTTGTTTCTTGGGATGTTTCTGGTTTGAAAATCAGTGTCACTCTAATATGTGTTTTGAGTAAACATGGATAGCATTTTGTTTGGAACCAAATTTCCAAGTTAATTTGTAGTACTTTGTGCTAACTAAAGATTGGATTCTGCATTAAAATAACTTTGTCATAGGAAAAAAACCAAACAAAACAATAAAAAAAGACAACCCCCCAACCGTTTTATTTTACAATATAATGCAATAATGCACATTTATTGTTCAATGTTTATTGTGTGATATAAAATAATCCAGGTTTCACTTTAACATACTGCTTTGCAATCAGAGCTGGCAAGGACTTCCTGCTGGATTTTGTTTCTGTTGTCAAAAGAATGAGCAGTTACTGCTGCCAGTCAGGATGTCGTCTTCAGTAAATCAGGTGTTACTAGTTTGTAGTGTTGCCAAGACCTGCTTAGGTAACAAGCAACCACCTTGTGTTGTGCTTTCCAGGCACATTCTTTTCTTTACCTCTGCAGGAATGATTGTTCAGGTCACTCATGATTTTAACCTTTCACAAAGCTTTCCTTAAAACATGGGGTTTTTTGGGGGGTTTTTTTGGGTTTGGTGTGGTTTGGTTGTTTTGTTTTTTTTTTGTTTTTTGTCTTCTGAACTGGGAGTCTTAGCCTGCCTCTATGCTTTTAAATATGCAAACCTAAACAGAAGAAAAAAAATAAAACTGGTTTTCCAGTCACTACTGGCATTGTGTGGAACTAAATGCTGGACCCATAAATATTATGCTGGGCTAAACATGCGAAATGATCCTCTGCTTTGCTCTGCAAAACACTTGTGCAGCATTTCTTTTCATCGTGTTTAGCTACTACGAAAATAGAAGATTGTATATATTTGTAACTTTTGGGCTGTCAGTTTTTATTTGACATAAAATCTATTTCCCTTTTTTATTGTGCCTTTTTTTTAAGATTTAGATAGATTTTTTCAGTTATTTTTGTCTTTCTGCATCATTTTTAATGATGTGCTTATTCTGTAGCTCATTAAATCAGAGCTGTGTGAGGAAATGTGATCATTGTCAGAAAAATGTATACTTGTAATAATTATTGACGTTTTGTTAATCTTTATCTGTGACTTAAGAGGTGATACAGGATGGATTATGTATATTAGAAAGACATAGTAAAAGCTGCAGCAACACAGCTAAATTTTCCTGAAGAGTGTCAAATTTATTCTTAAAGCCATTTGTACAAATCAGTGCAGAAGCCTGAGCAAGCTGCCTTCTGCTGGTCACACAGCGCAATGTATCAAAGTGTGCAGGGTTTTGATTAATGTAAAAGAAAAAAAACGAATCAGATAATAAATTGGAAGTTGGAGATAAGGCTTTCTCCTGTTTCATACATGTTGCTAGATATGAAATATGTCTTTTCTTTTTTCTCCTTTCCCTCCTCTCCCAATGCAGGCGCCTTTCCTCCTTAATGTGGGAAGTCCGATACATAGAACACAACACTCGCACGTTTAACGAACCCGGAAGCCCTATTGTCAAATCTGCCAAGTTTGTCACAGATCTCCTACTACACTTCATAAAGTGAGTTACTTTGTAGGTCTGTTGTTATTCCTGCATCTTTCCAAAGTAGTTAGCCTTTTCACGTCTGAATTTTAAGTGTGGTTGGTAGGTCGAGAGAGGTTCTTCTCCCTCTCTACTCTGGCCTGGTGAGGCTCCATCTCAAATATCATTTCCAGTTCTGGACCCTTCAGTTCAAGAAGGACCTCAGGGAACCACTTGAAAGAGTGTTGCCCAGAGCCACAGAGATGATTAAGAGAGTGAAACATGTTCCTTAGGAGGAGAGACTGAGGGACTTGGTTCCATTTAGCTTGGAGAGGAGGACACTTAGGGCTGACCCCATTAATGTAAACATGTAAAGGGTGAGTACCAAGAGGAAGCAGTCAGGCTCTGCTTGGTGATGCCCAGTGACAGGACAAGGGGCAGTGAGTGAAAGTTGAGCCATAGGAAGTTCCATGGAAAAATGAGGAAGAATTTTTTCCTTGTGAAGGTGACAGAACACTGGAACAGGCTGCTCAGGGGGGTTGTGTAGTCTCCTTCTCTGGGGATATTCAAGACCTGCCTGGACACATTCCTGTGTGATCTGGTATAGGTGATCCTGCTCTGGCAGGGGTTTTGAACTGCATGACCTTTTGAGGTCACTTCCAACCCCTAACAGTCTGTGGTTCTGTGATAGTTCTGCAGTTTGAATAAGTCTGTTTTCTGCCTGTTGGGGCAGAGAAGAATAAAATTTCTCTTGGCAGTGAATACCAAAGTTTGCAAAACAAGATGAACTTTCATTGTGTGTTGATTGGCATAGATTGGCGTCACATTTTATTTCAAGAGACTTTCTGCTGCATTATAAAAATGGGGCTGAGTATTTTCATGGATTGAAAGATGTATTTATAGGTAAGTTAGGAGTTCTAATTTTGAGTTTGAATACTGCCTGCGTTAACATAACTGTGGGCATTTAATTCTAGTCTTTGCAATTCATGCTATGAATAAAAATAGTATTTGATATGCAAAATAAAAATTGGAGGCTTTGTAGTTGACAGATATAGTAGTTGTCTTTCAAATGGTCTTGTTGTCTGTAGAAAAACTTGGTGACAAAATGTTTTGGATTCTCAGTCAATTGACACATCTGCATATCTCAAGAAGAGCTTACTAAGTTGTCCACTGTCTTGATTTGCTTGTTCACAGTGAACGCTGTTCTCTCCTTTTAGAAAGGGCAGGATACTTGATTATCAAAATAATAACATTGTTATTTTGTTTCTCACTGTTAAATTGAATATTGTTCTTCATTTTGCGTGTTCTTAAAACCATTTCAGCTGCACAAGGCATTTGTAAATCTAGGACTTTGACTCCATACATAAATCTTTGGTATTTCCAGTGTCTATTATTTGTGATACTGGCTGGAGAGTGAAAAGTACTTAACTGCTTCAGAGGTCAAAGGCTTTTGTGAAATACACTTCTAGTAACAGTTATGTATCTAAAGGGCTTCTCTGTTACTGATTTTGTTCAACATTTTTGTCCTGCATGGGTTTTTTTTCTGATTAATTAAGCAGCTCAGGGTTTTTCAAAGTGTGTGCTTTTAATTAGCTTAGCTAAATGAATGCAACACATGAATATACTTATTTAATAATGGCCTATAGCTTGTCTATTAATAGACTCATTTAAGTGAAGTAGCAATGCATATAAAGCCCAGGCTTTTTTAAAAAAAAAACCAAAATCTAACTGTAGGGTAAAAGGCCTAGACCATGTAAGACAAACTTTGGGGCTCTAAGAAGAGTAAAATTTCCAGATCCTTTTGAGACTCTAAAGCTTTTTCTCTAAGGTAGCTAAGTTGTCTTAAAAAACAGCAAATCGGGAGGATAGGGAAGGTGTTGCTTGCCTGGTTTGGTTTGGTTTTTCACCTTCTCCCCAGGCTGTTCACAGTAGCCTGTATTGAAGCTTATTATTCCTGTGCAGAATGTTTACTCCTTTTTTCTGGTGGTTTGTATTGCTACACAGTAAAACAACTTTGGGGACTTCGTTTAGTTCAGGAGCTTGCTCTGTTATACAAGAATTGAAAATCACTGTTTGCTTTTCTGATTTAATTATGCAGGCAATAACAATAACGTTGTTAGTCCTTAAGCAAATAAACCATTTACATTTCAAATGTCTGACATCAAGGATGCTAAGGTTTTAAATTGCACTTTTGTACACTACATCCACTGTAGTGTTTCTTACAAAGCTAGGTGGCCCCAAAGCCTTTTAGATATATGGGATTCAATTTTTCTAATGGTAATAATAAATGAATGGAAAAATATTATGATTCCCAATTTTAAAATATTGACACTTAAGTGATCTACATTATACAGAGTGCAAATATTTTACAGTTTTTTGGGGCAGAAGATCCGCTTTTCTTATAGCTACAGTCCTCTTAGTATTCATCTAGCACTAAATAACATATCATTTAGAAATGGGTGCATAAAAATTTTCCTTATTCTAGGCAAAAGACAGCTGATTCTATAGGTGAAGATGGAAAAGAAATGATAATATGTGTTTCTTTTTACACAGAGACCAGAGCTGCTATGATGTAATTCCATTATACAATGCAATGAAGAAGAAAGTGTTGTCTGACTCTGATGAGGTAAGTGGCTGTGTCTTAGATGTTGGCATTCATACACTGGAGAATCAGAACCACTCTTTCTGTCCTCCTGGATACAAAAGTATTGTTTTTAGTCACTGTAAGGGAGTGGGATATACTTTCCTGTAAGTTAAATATTTATTTCCATCATCTGGGGAACTAGGTGAAAATCAGGCCTTTTCTCCTTTAGTGCTGAGAGCTTTAACAGTCTGCTGTGAAATTTAGACGCTGCTTAGAATTCTGAGATGTTCTTGAAATTGGTGGGACACTGGAACAGGTTGCCCAGGCAGGTAGTTAGTGCCCCATCCCTGGAGGTCCCTTCCAACCCAAACCATTCTATGATTTTTAAAACTCATGGTCACATGAAACGTTTCCCAGAGGAACAGGGACAGGACTGTAAAGATTGAGGTTCTAAAAGAATTCACCTACTCATATATGCTTGTATTTTTTTAACCTTTTTATGCGACTCATTATCTTGCTCAAAGGAAGAAGAGAAAGATACAAATGTGCCAGGAACTTCCACTAGAAAAAGAAAGGTAAAATACTTCCATTTTTGTTTGTTAATGATTTATAGTGCTTAAGTATTCAGAAATGCATTTGTAAATGCATTTGTAAAACTCAAACAAATTATTTTATCATTGTGTAACATCAGCTTTTGGGAAGTTTTAAACTTAGAGACATGTTGCCCATGGTGTAAAAGCATTTCTGTCTATGCTGCTGTGTGTCACAAACTCATTAATTAGAACTGATATCCTGCAGGGTACCTTTTCCATTAGATTTTGTAAAAGCAACTGATGTATTTAATAGCTACCAGACAATGTTGCCATTGCAGGATCATCAGCCTAAGCGGCGGCTGCGTAACAGAGCTCAGTCGTATGACATTCAGTCATGGAAGAAGCAATGCCAGGAGCTGCTGAATCTCATTTTTCAGTGTGAAGACTCTGAGCCCTTTCGACAGCCAGTGGATCTCCTGGAATATCCAGTGAGTAGTTTGGATCAGGAGGGCTGGTTACAATGCAGCTGTTAAGTGCTGGGTTGAGGTTTTTCCCTAGCTGTGACCATTTTTCCAACTCTTGTAATTGGAACATCAGGCAGCTCTATTGACAGACATTGTTTGCAGTGCTTGGCTGTTACCTCATAATAATGTTTATTGTCTTTTTTAAGTAATTTTGAAAGAAATGGTGCTTCTCTGCTCTCAAGTACTTGCAAATTGTTCTATCTTTAGGGATGCTGATGTTAAGTAAATTACAGCTTTTAAAATTAAGATGCATCTTTTCTGAGAGAAAAGTGCATATGTTTGATCATTGCCTGTGACAAGTGTTGTCATGGATAATTTTTTAGCTTCTTTTTTTCATTTCAGAAGTATAAAAGCTAGAAGTAATTTGTATATCACTCATCTGCGCTTGATGCACAAAAGGTATTCAGTGAAGAACTGCAGTAACAATGACTCTCCCAATTTTCATTTTCTGCCTGAGTGATTGCAGTGGAGTTCAGATAGCCGTGAGCAGCCATCTGTAACTGCAGAATATTTTAACATGAAATTCTGGTTGCCTTGGATCTCTTTTAGCCTTTTAGGCAACAAAGCAAAGGTTTTACATGCTTTCCTTCTAGCTTATCTTAAGTTTTTCTTTAAAATATCGCTCTAAGGTGATTAACTTGGGGGAAATTAATCATCCCAATTAGAGAAATGCTTCTCTTTAGGAAATCACTCCTAAGTCTCTCTTGACACTTCTAAAGCCATTTGACACCGTTATTTTTGAAGAAGTTAAACTTTATGCAATGGCCAACGGAAAGTGGCCCCTTGAGATGCTGAGATGAGCTGATAAAGAGCACCTTACTCGGCTTGGGCATGAAACACTGCTCCCTGGTGACACAAACCTGCTCAGCATTCAGAAGCTGGTTCTGTTTGCTTGAATGGATTAAGTTAACTTTTTGGTTACTTTTGTTATTTAAGCTTTTTTGTCATATGGAATCCTCTCATTCCTTTCTTGCATCTATAGTCTAGAAAAAAGGAGTTACACCAGTGGTCTATCGGTGGTCCTATTGCAGCCTGTGGAGTTTTCTTTAACAGTACTTTTCCTAAATTGTTCCAGCCCATTTGAGAAACTGCTCAGGTTTCACCAGGGATGTGCTAAGCCTCTAATTAGATTCAAATACTAAAACTTCATATTTTAAAGCTAATATGTAAAAAACAGTGTTAACAGCTCAAACTCGGTACTAAGCTTAAGTCACCCAGGAAGCTTTGTAGTCACACTTTCATATCACACTTACCTTTGTGACAGTGTGTTCAGTAATACAACCCTTAGGACAAAGAATTTTGAGCTTGGTATTTCAGTAAATCTGTTGACAAAATTAATTCAATTTTGTATCAGTTAACTTTTAACCTTAATCCTGCTGAGTACCTTTGTGGGGAGTTGTATGGTATATGATTTGAAAGGAGCAAAATGTCTTTAGCTGTCATCTTTATCATATCCATTTAAAGAGGACATTTGGTTTAAACAGGTTTATCAAATGCATCCTAATTAAAATTATACATTAAAACTTGCAAGGGGGAAAAATGTAATACTTTGCTATTTCTTCACAGGATTATAGAGATATTATTGATACTCCTATGGATTTTGCTACTGTTAGAGAAACACTGGAAGCTGGCAACTATGAGTCACCAATGGAGTTATGTAAAGATGTGAGACTTATTTTCAGCAATTCCAAGGCTTATACGCCAAGTAAAAGATCAAGGGTAAGACTTGATCTTCTCTTTAACAATGAGTTTAATTGTTTCTGATCTCAAAACATGAATGTTACAGCTTTATATTTTAAAAGAAGGGAATGTATGCACTTTAAATGCCTTAAGTTCTGATGTTCTGCAGACGTGTTTCAGAATTATTGGAAAGTGAAGCTAAAGGGAGAGCCACATTGAAGGAAAGATATGTAGAAGCATGATTGTGGCTACAGTAGTGAGTGGTATTTTGAAGAAGAAAATAGATTTTTGAGAGGCTTGCACACAGAGCCCCAGACTGAAATATCCAGATATAGAGAGCAGAGGATGATGAAATTCTGTGCTGTTCACCAGTGTGCAGTGAGATTTTAAGGAAGCACTTAGGATATCTGTGAAACAGAGCTGTTTACATAAAGCATGAGCCTACAAAGCCATTCTTACTGAGCTGGTACTGAAATGCCCTGCCCATAGTAGAGTTAATTCTTTCTTGCACTTACAGGTGCAGTAACTGTTAGCAGTCAAAGTTATTAATGTGTGCTTATACATGCTTAAGGCTTCTGTGTAGCTTTTCTTCTCCTGAAGTGCATTAGGTGTTAGACTGGAATTAGTAATAGCTTTTATGGTTGACTGTTCTAAATAGAAGATTAATCACCAAGACTTCATTGTCTTAAAATGCAGGGACAAATCCTGTAGTAGGTGACCAGCAAGAAAGGGACTGATCAGTCATTGATCTCTTTGGTTAGTAACAGGTAGTCCCACTCACTGTTTGGGGCACCTAAAAATCACTCTTGTCTCTCAGTTGCATCAAAGGGCAGGGCCAACTGAGCCGGTCTGAATTCTTCTGTGGTTTTTCTTTCTCGATCTCCTTCAACCTAGACAGGAGAGTGTTTGACATCTTATGTCCGTATGGCCACACAGATTCTTCTGATGTGTTGTTATTTTCTCATGATACCTCAAAACAGACTGCTATAGTAGTAAAGTTGTAGGTCTTTTTTATTTTACGTAAAGGTGCAAGGTTCTGATGGCAAGAATTTTAATATTCCAGAAACTCTGTGATTTTCGTGCACACAGCAGTTGTTGAAAGATGTTGGTTTTTTTCACTCTGACTTGTCATTCAGTGCTATTTCTTAATCTACAATACTGATGCTTACTTGAGGAGTAAACCTAAACCTGGCAGCTGTTCTTTTCCTTGGGACATTAGGTATACATTTTTATATAGTACTTAATGGATTTTCTAATGAAATTTCTTTGTGATCTCCAGTAATGCATGTAGAGTCTGGCATATGGATAGTTTGTCTGGTGTGTCATTAGGTAGGCGTAGTATTCTAAGGTAGCCTTAGTATTCTAGAAGGTGACCTGTCCACTCTTATAATATCTGGATAGATAGTTCACTTCTGTGTGTTTTGCTTCTAGAATTAATAGCAAGTGTGGTCAAATAATTAGTTGCTATCTAAGTGGAGCTTGAAGGGGAGGGTGTCTCTCTGTAAATCGTCAGGGTTAGAGAGGAAACAGGGAGCTACCTAATTCTAATACACTTACTGTACCAGGTACAACCAACTCACTAGTAGTATCAATTCATCCGTAAGAGGAATGGTCAAATATGGGATATAAGGATGCAACTTAGTACAGAAGAAAATGAGATTTCTTGACCCTAGGTATGATACAGTAAAATTGGAGTAAGGATCTCTTTGTGGTTTCTGCTGAAGCTAGAAAGGCAGTTGAGATGGGACTGCTGAGGAAAGGTGGATTTTCCGATGTTTCCTTCTGTGTGTGGTCTTCAGTTGTAACACTTTACAAGCCATATAAGTGGTTAAAGCAAATCCACACACGTGTTAGTGCAAATTTGTTGAGACAGACTGTAAACTTACAAAAGGCTTTTCCATATTAATCAATTTTCTTTGCTATTCTCTTTTCAGTGACAAGTCAGTAAAATGATGCTTGGGGAGACTATAAAACGTAGCATTTTTACTGGCCTTCCTCTTTCAGATCTACAGCATGAGTTTGCGCCTTTCTGCTTTCTTTGAAGAGCACATCAGCTCTATTTTATCAGACTACAAATCTGCCCTGCGCTTCCACAAAAGAAATACCATAAAGAAAAGAAGGAAAAAAAGAAGTAGAAGCAGCTCAGTTTCCAGTAGTGTTGCGTCCAGGTACGTTAATTCCTTTGCAGGAGTCGTGAACTGCTGCCCACATTTGACAAACCTGAACAGCAGAACTCAGTGTGTCTGTGGGTTTGTTGGTTTTTTATTGTTTGTTTTTTCTTAATGCTTCCTTTACTATTCCCTATATTGCAGAATGGTAGCTTTGACATGCAAGGCCCTATGATGTGGAAGAGTTTTAAACTTTACTTAGAGCTATCCTAGTGTAAGTGCTTAAAATTCAAATAACTGCTAAACATGTACAGTAAAAGAGCATGGTGAGGATAGTGATGGCATCGTGCTTCGTCACATAGAGCATTTATTGTAAAGATTCACTTCTCAGAGGCTCACAACTACATGAGTTTCCACAGTAAATGTCATCTTTTTAACATTCTTCATACAGAGACAATTTTTTTATTCCCACAGTCTCAGACACTAGCATTTAATTTTATTTATTCCTGTAAAATACAAAAGTGGTCCTCCAGGATACAAATTGTTACTCCTTTTTGCAGCCCTGAAAGGAAGAGGAGATTAATAAAACCTCAGCTGAAAGCAGAAACTTCTGCCACCTATTCATCTTCTGCACCTGCACGGTCAACAGCACTGAGACATGCTCCACCTCAGATGAATGGGAAAGCAGCTGAGACCTCTTCCCTGGTGCGGACTAGAAGCAACAGGGGGGTAACAGATATGGCTGTTACAGAGCAACCATCAACTTCTTCAGGAGCAAAGCCTTTGACAATAAAGCCTTTAATTACAAAACCTAATACTCCTGCAGGGTCAGGAAAATCAGGCAAGTTGCTTTATGATTTCTTTTTAATTTTTTTCAGCTGTGAATAGCTTTAACCAAAACTTGCTTTTAGGAAATCTGATGTATTTGTCCTGGTTAAGACTGGTAATGTGTTCAAGCTGCTGGGTCTTAGCGGTTCTTCAGAGGCAAACTGAACAAGCTGGGCTCTTTTTTTTTATCTAGGAAACTTTCTCACTTCTAGATCACTGACTCAAACTGTTGGTAGAAGAACATGACTTCCTTTCCAGACAGGTAGGGTATCAACTACTTAACTTGAATCTTTTTTTTTTTTTTTTCTTTTGTCCTTCCAGTTCTGGAGAACTCAACCAAACATTCCAAGAACCAGAATATTGTATCAATCCCCAGTCAGTCTGATTTGAGTCCCAACACTAGGAATAACTCCACGAAAGAAAATCCTGAGAAAGAGAAGCAGATCAAGCGCAAAGTAAAATCTTCCACTGTTAATCAACAAGGTAGGCAGTTTCTTTGGATCCTCTGCCCCCAAGTTACTGACGCATTGGCTGTGGTGGTGTACTGTGATTCTGATAATTTGGGGGTAGTAGCATGATTAAGCAGATTAGGCAAGTCTAGTGCAACAAGTCAGCCACAGTCAGTTTCCTTCTTGATAAATCAGCTTGGTGTTAACTACTCTTAACACCCTTTCCATGGTGCGGAAACTGTGTCTAGCCAATTTTGCTACGTTAACACATTTTTACCTTTGTTTTAGTTCTTGGAAGAGGCATGTTAGGAGTTCCCAGATTCCAAAGCAGTCTTCTACTGGCTCCCATTTTGAACCCTGTGGATTTTAAACTACTAAAACTGATGTAACTTTGGTCAATAACACTGAGTGTAGTGGCACACTCCAGAGCCACGAGCATAAATATCAGAGTGTTCCAGCAGCACTGTTTTTTCCATGCTTTTTGCCATAGCAAACCGGAAGTCTGCAGTGCTAACACCCTCTACTTGACCCAGTTTCATGCAATCATTGGGCTGAACTTGGGTCATTTGATATCTGGATACCTTAAAACTGAAGGCTGCTGCAGAGACTGAAATAAGATTTCCTAGTCATGGAAGCTTTCCTGTTTACAAAGGAGCTGTTTTGTTTCAGCTGTTATGAAGCTGCTGTGAAGCAGCTAGATCCACTAAGCATCTATTCTCTGCAGACAGAGAAACTGCAAATTGGGCCCCACCTAATTAACCTGGTTATTCCTTGTAGTCCTCCACTCCTTGAGGATTATCTGTTTTTATCTTAACTCCTCTCTGCTTCTGAAAGAGCAGCTTCTGGATGTTTGGTCATGTCAGAAGTATCTGATTGTTGGTGTGACCCTTTCTCCTGTGCACACCCACTCACGTGACAGCAGAGGCCCATGATTTTAGCGCACAATATAGGGCACATTTCAATGCAGCAGGAGCTGTGCTTGGGATGCTTCATCAAAGAACTGGGTGAACTATGCCACTGGCTCTGAGTATGTTCCTGGTCACATTTTAAGCAAGGGCTGTGGTATTGTAACATCTCCATAAGAGGTCTTGTGGTATGCCTCACTGAGAAAGTTAAGTAGTGCTCCCCTAAGAAAAATTCATAGCCTGTAAAAGTGTCCAAACTAATAGCTTCTCTGAGAGTCTGTTAATGTGGGAAATCTGAGCAAATTCCATGCTTGTGGGGGTTTTTTTGCTAGTCTCCCATGTTTCTACTCTCTTCTTACTGTCGAAGTAATGCTAGTCTAATGAACTGGCTATAAAGGTTGCTTCTTGAGGCTGGAAGAAACATTCTCATTTCTCCAGACCTGACCTGCTGGGAAGCATTCCTAATGCTTGCAGCAATGCTTCTTGAGCAGCTTTCTGCTTTTGCAGATAACAAGTAGGAGTTCTTGTCCACTGGTGGTGTATCAGCCAAGAAAAACACTTGAGCTGTTCCTCCCTACCTCTTTTTTTATCATCATCTTCTTCAAGCTACCTTGAGCTAAACCCAACTAGAAATTAGTCCTTTTGCACACTGGCATGAAGCTCTGTAAGCTCCACTTTGGTTTTCTTGGATTTTGACAGATTGGCAATCACTGTGAATCCATTCAGATATTTTAGTAAGAGCTCTATTAAGGCGGTGTGAAAGTGAATGTAAATGCAAAGCTGTTGGGTGACAGAGTGCTCTCCTTTCTTGACAGCAGAGTGCAAGAATAACACCTTGGCATCGGGAAGCGTTCAGGTCAATGGACATGGAGGACAGCCTTCAAAACCTCCAGTGAAAAGAGGTTCGGGGCGGAAACCGAAGGTGGAAACTAATAACAGTAGCTGTGAAGTGGTGCACAAGAAAAGAGGCAGAAAACCAAAAAAGCTGCAGATTGTGGAACAGCAAAAGGTTGCAGAGCAGAATACGATCCAGACTCCAAGGGATATACCAGAAGAAGCCTCTGCTTCTACTGCATGCAATTCTCTTTCTGAAAATAATATGAAGGAAGACTTGTTACAAAAAAAAGGCCGTGGGGGTAGAAAGCCAAAAAGGAAGATCAAGACCCATCAGCCAGGCTCGGACCTCTTAGTTCCTGCAAATGTTAAAATGCAGACGAGAAGCAGGAGGAAAAAGATAGTTGAGCCTATGGAGGAAGGGTCTGAAGAGCTTAAAGATTCTGAACCTCACATGAGAACTAGAAATCAGGGTAGGAGGACAGCCTTTTATAATGAAGATGACTCTGAAGAAGAGCAAAGGCAGCTATTGTTTGAAGACACCTCCTTAACTTTTGGAACGTCTAGCAGAGGCAGAGTCCGAAAGTTGACTGAAAAGGCAAAAGCTAATTTAATTGGTTGGTAATTTTTACCAAGGGTTTTACTTCAGAATGCTACAAAGCAGGTACAGTTAAGGAACAGCAGAACAGACTTTCTGCTTCCCTGCTGCTATTATGGGTTAGAAGAGTATGTTCTGATTTGGGGAGAAAAAATTAGCAAAAATAAACAAAAAAACCACCCCACAAACTGAAAAGAACATTCTTTGAGAGAAATATATATTTTAAACTTTTGCTATTTATTGCCCTCCAGATAGGTTGTGTGTTTCAATGGTCCTTTTATTCACAGTTGACAAAAAAATTGAAGCGATTTCCGACTGGCCTACAGAGTTGGGAACTGCTCTGCTGGAGTAGTGCTCTGCTGATAAAACCTTCGATGCCACAAACTTGAAAACAGAAGTCTATTTTTGACCAGGCAAGGTACTTTACTCGTTGGTTGTGAAGTCAAGTGGCTTAGGCAAGCAGATTTGGGAGGAAAAAAAAAAAAGTGGCAGTAAATTCACTTATGTTTCTACTTAAACACAAAAATACCAAACTTTGCTAATCTGGAAAATGTCGAATTTCAGTTGTGATGGAACATTCTCCTGCAAAAGAAGCCTGGCACAGGCTGTTGGTTTATCCAAGTTCTGCCAAACATAGCAAAAATGTAATCACAAATATATATATATATATATCCACATTGGAAAAAGCTTGACTAATGTCTAATTTTTCAGACCTTGATTCTTGTATCAATCACTAAATCTCTGTTTATTGTGCCAAAGACTGAGAATCAGTGCAGTGGAAAGCCTTTTCTTTTGGGTTTTTTTTTCCCTTTTGGAGTGTCAGTCCAGCATCCCATTTGCAGTGATAAAAGCTATGTCTTTAAAGTTTTAAACAGTCAGTTGTTAACATTGTTCTGAAATGTATCCCTCTTTTTTTTTTTTTTTTTTGTATGTTTGGTAGAAAATAATGCACTGGTGGGGGTCCTTTTGACAGAGATGTTTTAGATGGTGTACAATTGGTTAAAGGATTCAAGGAAATTACAGACAGGTATTTGGAATTAGGATGTTTACTTTCTGATCCAGATTGTTGCTTCTACAACTTGAGACGTGCTGAAGAGGCTCAAATGACCTACAAAGAAAAGAGAGAGGGTGTTTGTGCATATCAATATATGCACAAACACATACCTAGAAAATATTTACCCAGGTATAAATTTTTTTTCAGGATTTTTTTTTTTTTTTAAGATAGCACTAGAATTGAAATTTTAAAAGGTCATACTTCCTACTTTTTAATTTTGAGGGGAAGATTGGTTATTTTCAATGATTAAGGTTATAAAAGGCCAAATCACTTTTTATGCAATCATGTTTTCTACAGTGGTCTCATTGCACATTGTGTTTTTTCTGCACTTTTTATGGTATCTCACGCTGACATAAGTCAATATACACCCTAAAGAAAAACAAAGTTCCATTTAATGATTGTGCCTTGTATTCTATTAATTCTTGCATCCTTAGTAAAGTTAAGTTGTCTATTGTAAATGATAACTATATGACTTAGGGGAATGTATTGTTTTATGTACTGCTCTGGAAAAGAAAAGCAGTTATTTATTTCTTTATGGTACATTTAGTTATTTTATACCTTTACAAAACAAACTTTAATACCATTTTCTATCACGTCAAAGAATTGTCCAGTTTTAAGGGGTGGGGGTAGGGAAATACAGTAGCAGTCATATTATCTGAGGTCTGGTATGGTACAAAAATGTAACCACAGTTTTCTGGTTCTGCATGATTTGGGGAGTTTGAGAGGTGTGAAAGGTTTCAATTTTTTTTCTGTTTTGTTTGGGGTTTATTTTTTGTGTGTGTGACCCTAATTTAGTTGAAAAAATAAACCTGAAAGGAAATCTCAGTCCAGGTACCTCTGAACACTGGTATCTGCCACAAAGACAAACAGAAGTATGCTACTGTGGATAGCAAATTAGTATCCACTGTACCTAGTTTGGGGTAGTTCATTATGCATTTTGCTACCAAAAAAAACCAGAGTAAAATGTTTTCCAGATCCTCTTGTTACAGATATGAATCTGGGTAGCAGGGATTAATTTGCATTTCATTTGGTGTATTTATTGTGCGGTTTTTTTTCCTGACACCTACTTCTTTGTCATTCAATTAAAATGGAGTTGCTAAACGTGGTACCAGCACAAGCTATGGTCGTGCAGTTGCCAGTACAGCTTCAGAATTCAGAGCTAATGGATTCTTCCTTGTTCCTTTTGTCAAATCTCACTGACGAAGGCAATCATTTGAGAAAAAAAAAATGTGTAATTTCCTGATGTTATCTGCATTGTAATATATGAAATAGATTATATCTACAATCCCAACTTCTGTATTTACTCCATTTGTAATAATGTTTTCTATGGCATGTTTCTGTATATATTTATATATCAAAAATACCTTGTATGTAAGTTTTTGGAGACTGAAATAATGCTGTTTCCTTAACAGTAGGTAGAAAATTGTACATTTAGTTTGAGGAGAATAGAAAAGGCCTTACCTGCAGAACATGGGTACTGCTTCCCACTCACTAACATCGGTGACTTTAGCCAGTGATTATTATTATTTCTTTTTTAATTCATATTAAACTCCTGTTTTTCCTTTTTAAAATAAACTGTATAGGTAATTCGGGTCAAATTTTTTTATAGAGGCAACACTTTAAAAAAAAAAATTAGGAATTAATACCAGATTTATTTAAAAGTTCTATATTTTTGTAATTTTAGTTTCACTAGGTTGAAAACTTTATTTATGAGACTTTAGTTACCATCAGACTGTGGAAAAATGTCATGTTTGAGGTTGTTGTGATATACTGTATGGACACAGAAAAAGAGCTTTTGATTACAGAGCTTTTAAGTTGTTTGTTTTTTTAATGTGAGCAATAAACTGTAGGTCAGTGTTCTGAAGCAATGGAAGAACTACGGTGACACGCACGTTCTGTCATGCCACCTCCACTCCCCAGCAGCCGGCTCAGGAAGCGGAGTGTCAGAGACTCAGGCGCTGGTTTCACGTCTGCGTTGTAAATAGCAGGCTCCCAGTCAGAGGCACGCAGACGGTACGACAGAGCTGGCAGCAGTTAGTGCAGTTTTATCCATTAAATTCATTTACGTTTCACATGGATGTGGAGATACTGTTCTGGTATTCCTGCTCCGTGCTGGGGAACATTGCAGCTGGTGTTTACCACTGAGTGCTATCTCAGTAACGGTTCTCTAGCTGCCCGTGAGGAAGTGACTTCTGTTGGCGATGCTGGTGTGCTCTGCCTGTCTGACAGCAATCACTGTGCCTGTGCCTACACACCTCACTGCTCTGCAGCCGTTGGGTTTCTGTCGATAGTGTGTTTTGCAGGACCTGAACCGAACCCTTCCCTCTATAGCGTTCACTGTTGTCGATACTGAACTAGAGCGCTTTGTCACTCAGCAGCGACCAGTGATACAACATTGCAGAGAAATGTCTTCCTCCAAGTGATGAGACTGCTGTGATACAGATTTACAGATGTTTATTTGTACAGTGTCTGCTTTGTACATGTGATCACTTTGTTGATAGACTTGTAAGATTGAGTTGGTTGAGTTAAATATTACTATGGCTTAATATTTGTAAAATTATGAATTGATAAAGGACCCTGATGCAGCACGTAGGACATATTAATATCTATTAAAAAAAAAAATTGTAGCGTAGAGACAACTTACTCACTGTATTGCTGTACAAATATTTTTCAAGTACCGATTCTGATTCTGTGCCAGAGGCTTTTATCTTACAAAAAAAAAAAAGAAAAAAAAAGAAAAAAATAGATGACATACGACACAAAAAATAGTCTGTCCATTCAGTAACTTCAGGCTTGTTACAGTTCTTACACCACGTTGTTAAACCTTTTTTGCTCACATTTGTTGAATCAAGGACTACAAGTAAATGCTGTAGTGTGTAATTTGAATGTAGGCACATCTTAAGTGGTTGACTGGTTCTATAAAAGCAATAGGCTGAACTGGATGGGACCCTTTCACCCTGTACTTGCGTGGTAGAGTTTGGAAGTTAGAGGTTTTTAAGCTCACTTTCATTGACATCTGCCTTTAAGTTGAAGCATGCAAATCTTGCTTGAAGTAATTTTATCATGTTGCTAGTTGGTCAAGATACAGCCATGCCACAATAATTGCAATGTGTCTTGAGTCCTTACCTTATCTCTAATGTAGTAGATTTTGTCCACAGTAGTTTTTCAAGGGTTTTTGTTTCGCCTTTTAAAGCAAAAAAATTAGTTGTGTAACAAGGATTTAATACAACTCTGCAACAGTGCTATGATGCAGAAGGTAGAGGGCTTTAAAACCTCACCTAGAAACAGCAAAAGCTCATTTTCTGTTTGCTACCTAGTGGAGACAATTTAACTGTAAAATACTATATAGTATATTTTCTTTTTATCCCTGTAACAGAATGGTTTCCAAGGGGACCTTAGATATTCGACTAATAAAAGGGCTGTTAGTTTTCTGCTGTAAATGGTGTTCTCTATGTGCTTGTTTGTAGGCAGAGGAAAGAAAGTGGATTAAGTTTCAGGGAATTGGCCAAGGCTTGACAATGTGTTTCCAATAACAAATCTGGTACTGACAGCTTACCGAGACCTTCCTGGTTGTGACCTGGGAGAGACTACTCTGCTGTGTGGGGAGGGAAATAACAGGGAGCTTTTAAACCAGAGTTAACCTCTAGCTGCTCTGGCACCTGTGCTAGTTTGGATGTGGGAATTTACTGTGTCATTTTTACAGTGTGTTAGAGAAGGAAACACCAGGAGACCTAAGATTAAAAGACAAATTTGCAGAAAAAAAAGGTGATTAGCTTTATTCTTTTTTTTTTTCTCCCTCCCCCCCAAGGTTGTCAGCCTCACAGCACTCTAGAGAGAAACCTTATATGCTGCAATAAAATAAAGGTGAATAAGTTTAGTTTATAGGAGGTGTAGGTAGTGAGGCAAGTAGGCATTTGGATCCTTTTTAATGCAGATAAATACATCAGGAAATTCACTTTGAGTAACGCAAATGATACATGTTAGGGAGGGAAGGCAGTACTGTGCTATCAGTTTCTACCCTGAAAGAACAAAGAATTTGAGGTCATACAGATTAGGACTGGAAAGAAGCAGAAGTACTGCCAGGTACACGTGCTCATGTGAGACACCTGTGCTGGTTTGTGCTTAGGACTGTGTGTGTTGGTTTGCCAATCACTGAGACCATAGGGAAGTTACATTTTTGGACCATACTAAAAGCGCAGAAGCGTGGCAGACAACTGGATAATGATCTGGTGGGAATCAAACTCTGTCATCATGTTTAAATAATGTATAGAATGGAGCTCACTTTCCTGGAAGTTACCTAGAAAGGTTAATTTTGAAACTGACACATTTTCAGATGAAAAATTATGCTTATTTTGTACAGAATTATGTAAAACACAGATCTGTTGTATGTAATGAGTAACAGTTTTGAAAACTATAATTCTTTAGCTTTATCAAGCTTGGGTTTTTTTGTTTTGGTTTTTGTTTTGGTTTGATGATTTTTCCTTCCAGAAACCTGGATTATCATGTTATAACCTGAAGTATCTCACCAGGATAACAGTGCCCTTTCTTTTTTGTACATACGGATTTGGAAATTTCTTTACTGTTCCGTGGACACTTTCTATGTTAGTTTTGATGCATACTACTTTGAATCCTTTTATACAAACTAGAATGTATGTGTAAGAATTACTGTCACTGCAATGTAGTAACTACAAACTTATTTTTAAATAAATAGAAAACATGTTTTTCTAAGCTGCCCAATGCTGTGTGTTTCTATCTAGTGATTTAAGTGTCTTACAGGACAGCTGCTTTTCAAAACAGTCTAAAATCAGCTTGTTTGGAGAATGTGGTATGGCAAGTATCTAGTTCTTCAGTGTTCTGTGGGGAAACAGACAAAACTGTGACCAAAACACAGTCTGTGAAGATGATTTGCTGTTTTGAAAGGTTTATCCAAAAAAAGTGTGTCCAGCAGGTCTGGGGAGGTTCTTCTCGCCCTCCTCTCTGCCCTGGTCAGACCACACCTGGAATAGTGTCCATTATTGGCCTCCCCAATCACCATTCTGTGATTTTACTGGCTTTTCTCTTCATTACTCATTCAGCACATGGATTCCGATTAATTTCAGGCACTATTTACTTTGTCTTACCATCTTGTCTTCTGTATGTGCCTCACCTGAAACACAGAATTGACAAAAGAAACTCAAGAGATGCAGCTGTGTGCACTGCTGAGCAACAGGACAAAGCAATGGTCACAGCAGAACAAATCAGGTTCCTTGTAGCTCTCTAGACATGGCTCACCATGGCATCTGGCAAAAGCAAGACTTGCTTTAGCATATCAGGAAAGATCTCAGTTGCCTTGAGTGTGTGTGTGAGTTCTGCTAGGAGAGGAACTGAATACTGAACATGATACTTCCATGTCTCTGCTGAGTACTGGTAGCCCTGTTGCATGTTTATCTTCAGTGTAGTGACAGTGGTGTGCTCCTCAAAAAAAAACAACAAAAAAACACCAGCCACCCCAGGCTGAGGATTTTGTGTTCCTGTGGGTAGTCTTAGGCAGCTCATTATTTACTTCATTGTTGTTTTGAAAAGATTTGTTTCCATGTAGCTTTGCAGAATCCCTAAACCAGCTGCATCCTTTTTGTTTGGATTCCTTGAAACACCTCACAGGATGTTAGAGGTTGAAAGGGACCTCTGGAGACCTTTGGGTCCAATGCCCCTGCCAGAGCAGGATCAGAGAATCTAGTGCAGATCACACAGGAACGCATTCAAATGGGTCTTGAACGTCTGCAAAGAAGGAGACTCCACAACCTCTCTGGGGAGCCTGTTCCAGTGCTCTGTGACCCTTACAGTACAGAAGTTCTTTCTCATGTTGAGGTGGAACTTCCTGTGCTGTAGTTACATCCATTGCCCCTTGTCCTATCACTGGGCACAACTGAGAAGAGTTGGTCCCTTCCCTTTTGACCCACAGCCCTCGTATATTTATAAACATTGATTAAATCCCCTCTCAGTCTTCACTGTACCTCTTTTGTTCAGAATCCTTAAAACAGTTGTACACTAGCTCTCATGTGACAGGTTTTGAAACCTGTGATTATTTTACTTCGAGTAGTAATGGGGACTTTGCTTGAGAGTGACAGACACTGTAAAATGTTGGTATCTGACAGCTGGATGCTGACTGTGCCACTGCTAATGCTTCATTGCCTTCTTGATACCATTAACTGCTGCTAGATCATTAAATGAAGGAAATTATGTATGAGGATCAATGCTGACCGTTGTGTTTTTGAAATATTCTTGTACCAAAGCCTGTGTTCCTCCCTGCTCCAGCAATCAATGAGCTTCACAAAAGTGCCACTTTTCCCCAAGACAAATGAGCAAAGGGCAACAGCTTTAAAAATTAATCCACGTTTCTATTTTGAAGCACAGGTGAAAATAAAGCAACTGCCAGAGAACTAAACCCAGCTCCAGTGACTGGAATTTAAATTGCATATAACTGAATTATTGTATGCTAAATGAGCTCGCAAAACATAAAATTTTTTGGGTTGGTTTTACTGTTGTGGACAGGCAGCTGTAAGCCCAAAATGTCAGACTGTTTTCCTAGCTGGGAGACATCCTTTGTTGTATCTCCACAACAGGCTTAAGTGACTCTTACAGGAGCGTGGTGAGGATTCACAAATCCTCCCTTGCACTTTGAAATCTGCGTGTGCTGAAGGGAGGACAGGGCGGGGAGTCACCAATCCTATTTCTAATCTGGTAAGAGCCACACACGTTTCCTTTGTGCTTTATTTTCGTGTCTCAGAAACAGACCTGTCTGCCTCTCGTTTTACTTTAGCAGTTGGAAGAAAAAAAAAGAAGAGAAAAGCAGAGCAGGGGCAGGTAATCAATTTACTCAGCAGCAGATTTCTGCAGGGCCATGTACCTGAAGATACTGAGTCCAAGTGAAATGTTAGTGTGCAAGGGTTAGGCAGACTGGTCTGGTAATCTGTGCTTTGTCTCAGGTCTCTGAATTGGGCTGTGAACAGCTCTTAACTTTGAATGCACAGAGCTTGTTAGAACATGACTGAAGCACTAGAAAGAAACCTCCTTGTTTACATTCTACAATGCAGAAATTTAGTGAGGGTATTTTTCTTGTATTCAAGCAACCTAATTCAAAATGTGAGTTCTCCTTATTAAGAAGGGTGGTGCAAAGCTGGAACAGGTCACCTAGGAGGACCATGGATGCCCCCTCCCTGGAGGTGTTCAAGGCCAGGATGGATGAGGCCTTGAGCAACCTGGGCTAGCAGGGAGTGTCCTTGCCCATGGCAAGGGGGTTGGAACTGGGTGATCTTCAAGGTCTCTTCCAACACAAACTGTTTTATGATTCCTTGAATCATACAATTCTATGAACTGCTAAGAAAGGGAATACAGCTCTCAAAAACTCCTCATTGACCCAGGCTGTTTACAGAACAAACTTCCTTCAATGAGACAAACTCTTAATTAGTGACCTTTCAAGGCACTGCGTGAGTTTACTCATCCATTACCTCGGCATGATGAGCTGGGTGTGTGCAAGTTCTACTACTGCTGTTCTTTGCTGGCACTGTTCAGTCTGAACACACGAGTACACTGTGAGGGAGTGCAAATCAAGCACTCAACATTTTAATCCTGTTTAGTGGTTGGAAAGGGATGGAGATTGTTAAAATGGGTGTTGAAAACAGAATCCCAGCATGTCAAGGATTGGAAGGGACCTCTGGAGATCATTGAGCCAGAGCAAAGCTGGCCACACAGGAATGCATCCAGGTGGGTTTTGAGAGTCATCCAAATAAGATGACTCCACAACCTGTTCAACTGTTTCAGCACCCTCACCATAAAGAAGTTTCTTCTCATGCTGAGGTGGAATTTACTGTGTTCCAGATCATACCTGCTGTTCCATGCCCTGCCACTGGGCACCACCAAAAAGAGCCTGGCACTTTCATCCTGACAGCCACCCCTTGGATACTAGACATTGATCACATGCCCTCTCAGCCTTCTCCAGACTAACAACCCCAGGCCTCAGTCTTTCTTTATAGGAGAGATGTTCAAGCCCCCCAGTCATCCTTGTATGTCTCCATTGAACTTTCTTCAGCAGGTTCCCCTCTCTCGAACTGGGGACCCCAGAACTGGACACAGTATTTCAGATGTGGTCTGATCAGGGCAGAGCAGAGGAGGGAGGAGAGTCTCCCTAGACCTGCTGGACACACTTATTTTGATGCACACCAGGATGTCATTGGCTCTCTTGACCACAAGGGCACATTGCTGTCCACTAGGACTTCAAGGTCATTCTCCATGGAGCTGCTTTCCAGCAGGGCAGCCCCCAGCCTGTACTGGTGCCTGCTGCTATTCCTTCCCAGTAGTAAATTATTTTGCTAGATAATGTTACAAGGTAAACAAGAGTTAAAATTATTTAGAGAATTTAAGTTTTGATTTTAGAAAGGTATATCATCTAGAACTGTCTTATTAGATGGAGGATGGGGATTGGAGGTGGTTCTTACATGCTAACTTATCAAGCTGTAATATTCCTCTGGCTTTGGAAGTGTTTGTTCCAAGAAAACACTTCACTCTAGCATTGTCTATGGCCTTTTTACACAGCTTACAAAACCTCCTGTGAGCTTTGGACCTTATTTTTCCACTAGTCTTGGGCCCTTGACTCCCTGTTAAGCTTCCTCTCTCCTCCTTAGGGGACTGTTGTTCTCAGAGGAGACTCCTGGCAGAAATGCAGTTTGCTTGCTAAGTGAGTTCCCTTATCCAGGTATCACAGACTCCTGGAGAAATCTGTTTTCCTTCTGTGAATGTGATTTAATTCTGTGAGGTTTATGGAGAACTCTGCCTTCACAAAGGAGGCTGAGGAATTTTTACAGAGCAGAAACCAGCTTTCTTGGTTTTCTACAGCTTGGTAGTTGCTGTTGTTTCACAAGAACATGCTTGTCTTACCCAGTAAGAGGAAGTTGCTTCTCCTGTACAACTGGGAGTTCTTGCTTCTGCATGGAGAAGAAGAGTGGCAATGTAGAAAGTGATAAATGGGCATCTTCTATTGTGCTCAAGTGGCTATGGTCTGTGACACCTTTTTGATAAGTTATTCCTAAATACCTTCAGAAAAATAAACCTGTTATGCATCCCCTAAATGGCATTTTAGTGGGGCTGAAGAACAATGGTTAAATTATTCAGCTGAAGCTGTTTCCACTATATGTTATCTCCAGAGGAACAACTTGATTGAATCACAGAATCAGAATCACAGAATTAACCAGGTTGAAAAAGGTAGGATCATTGAGTCCAACCTCTCCCCTAACCCTTCTAATTAACTAAACCATAGCACTAAGTCCCTCATCCAGCCTCCTCTTAAACACCTCCAGGGATGATGACTCCCCCACCTCCCTGGGCAGCCCATTCCAATGCCAATCACTCTTTCCATGAAGAATTTCTTCCTAATGTCCAGCATAAACCTGCCCTGGTGCAGTTTGAGACTGTGTCCTCTTGTTCTGTCCCTGAGTGCCTGGGAAAAGAGCCCAACCCCACCTGGCTACAAGCTCCCTTCAGGTAGTTGTAGAGAGCAATGAGGTCTGCCCTGATCCTCCTCTTTTGCAGGCTGCACACCCCCCAGCTCCCTCAGCCTCTCCTCACAGAGCTGTGCTCCAGGCCCCTCACCAGCCTTGGTGCCCTTCTCTGAACACATTCAAGCACCTCAACATCTTTCTTAAATTGAGGGGCCCAGAACATCTCTATATTCCTTCTCTGAAGTGGACCAAAGAATGCACACTTGATAACGTGCAATTCATTCAGTTTAGAGAAGGGAAAGCAACAGTGTCAACTCCTGATGGTTTGTGTGGTTTTTTGTTTTGTTTTTTTTTTTCCTTAGCTTCCTGCCTAGCCAAGGCACAGGAATTCAAAGCACTTCATGCAATAGAAAAATGGATTCTCCTTGTTTGACTGCATGCCCTAGGATGCTGCAAATAAGCCTCCTGATATTACTCTTGTTTTTCTTAATTCTTTTTCTTTAATGGGCCCCAGGCTCCAAACCACTGCTCAAAACAACTTGGTTCAGCCTAAGGAACAAGACAACTTTTTAAGGTCATCTAGTCCAACCACAACTTTAGTCTAGACATCTTTAACTAGATCAGGTCGCTCAAAGCCTCTGACCTTCTGTTACTGAAGAAACAAGAAAAAGCAAGGTGCATTACTGAACTGGCTATGGCTTGATAACATTTTCTCATTTTCCCATAGTGATACCTTTTAGAGATGTGCTCAGCAAGTGGTAAGAGATGCTTAAAACATTTCTGCTCCCTCAGCAAGAATAACCATCAATCACAGAATGTTAGATGTTGGAAGGGACCTCCAGAAATCATCCAGCCCATGCTGGCCTCCTGTCANTGGACGAAGCCTTGAGCGACCTGTTCTAGTGGGAAGTGTCCCTGCCTTTGGCAGGGGTTTACAACTAGATCATCTTTGAGGTCCCTTCCAACCTAAATCATTCTATGGTTCTATGAATGAGTGGTGAGGTACTGGGCCAGGCTGCCCAGGGAGGTATTAAAAACTATGTAGACGTGGCGCTTTGGGGAATGGTTTAGTGGGCATCCTGGCGCTGGGTTGGTGGTTGGATTCGACGGTCTTAAAGATCTTTTCCAACCGAAACTGTTCTATGATTCTGCCTTACGACTGTGTTATGCGGTTCCAGGACACGAGGCCGAGCGCCGCCCTGTCCCCTCAGCCGCACAAGATGTCCGCCGGCCCCCAGCGGCCGCTACCTGCCGGCAAGCGCCGCCCGCGCCCCACCCACCTGGCAGCTCAGCCCCGGCCCGAGCTGAGCCAACTGTGGAGTCGAGCCCAGCCTGTCCGAAATCTGCCGTCCGGAGCTGCGAGGAGCGGGTGCCTTGCGGTGTGGCCACGGTCCGGTGAGGGGCTGCCTGCGCCCTGCAGGGAGCCGGCAAGGAGGAGAGGGTCGGGGTGGGGGACGGGACGGGACGGGACACAGGAGGGTCGGGAGCAGCGCCCACACCTGCTGCCGCCCTGCGTGAGGACTGAGGGCCGGCCGTGCTGGGCAGGAGGGCGGCGGAGCTAATTCCCGGCCGTGGGAGCCTCTCGGCGGGACGCTGGTCGGCTTTGTGCCATTGGTCCCGGGGCTCTGTGGCGGAGTTAGCGGCCGGGGGCTGCGGTGGGTGCTGCGGCTCGGCCGTGCTCTCGGCTCCCAGCTGGGCGGGCACAGGTGGCTGTCGGCTGCGGTGATGGCAGAGCTCGTTTCTGACAGGTTTTCTGAAGTATTTCGGTTCCGTGGGCTTCCACCCTTGGTCCAGGCTGTCTTTTCGCCTCCTACCGCCTCCTTTCCGTCGTTTCGAAGCAGGAGAAAGACCCGCAGCGGCAGCAGTTGCCCGGCGGGGTTTGTGACACGCTGTGGGCAAAGGGACAGGGTTCCCCGAGGGGTCCGGTCCAGCTTCTCCAGCCCAGCAGGGTGCTGGTGGTCGTTTCGTTGAACTGCTGTGTGACTCTTCCTCTCCTCCCACCCCTGACACACATTGGTAACCAGGTGCTCCAGATGTGCAGCTACTGCTAATGTCTAAAACAGATGTCTGTTCTTTGCTGGTGGCTCTCAAGCAGGTCATGCAGAAGCGAAAGATGTAGCGTGTGGTGGCTGCGGCCACAGGTGCAGCTTTCGCGCCCCTTAAAGTAGCGTTTGGATCTCTTTCAGCATTATTTATAGAGGCATTGCAGTACCTGAAGAGGGCCCACAGGAAGGCTGGGGAGGGACTGTTTGTAAGAGCGTGTAGTGCTAGGACAGGGGGCACTGGTTTTGAACTAAAGCAGGGTAGAGTTAGATTGGACATTATGAAGTTGTTTACTATGAGGGTGGTGGAACACTGGAACAGGTTGCCCAGAGATGATGTGGAGGCCCCATCCCTAGAGACATTCCAGGTCAGGCTTCATGGGGCTCTGAGCAACCTCATCTAGTTAAAGGTGTCCCTACTCACTGCAGAGGAGTTGAACATTCTGTGATTTTGTGATCTCCACTAGCTTTGCTGGGCAGTTTCACAACTAACTTCCCATGTACACATCTACTGTATTCGTATCAGTAACCCAAATTATGCTGCCAGTTAGGATAGCAGGAACTAGAGGCAGCTCAGATACAACTGGAACACTTTCTGCTTGCAAGCTGAGTACTGTTATAGCAAGTAGCAGCTGTAACAGCCACGACACGAAACTAATGAGAGAGAGTTGAGAGTGGATGTAGATGACTCTGAACACTGCAGCAAACCTGTGCCCCCTAAGCATGCTTGTGTAAAAGATACAAGTCTCAGATTTCACGAAATCTTAGCTCTGATTTGAAAAAAAAAAAAAAACATGTAAAAAGGCAGCAAATGTGCTCCTCAGCTGAATATCTTAATTCAGTGGGGAAGAAGGGAAGAGTCATGAATACCTTAATGCACTGGTAAGGTGTGGCAGGCGTCTGTGGAGTGGATGGGGATGTCAAATTTTGTTCTAGTCCAGTGGTGGGACTGTGGCACATGCAGTTAGTGTTTTGGTATGATGCTGTGCACTGACCTGAAGAAAAAAAACCTTAGTTTTGGCACATGCACAAAAATTGCTGAATCCAAATAGATTTTTCTTGAGGCCGTCAATCTGAAGTATCAGGCAAGTTTAATACACTTAATTAGGTGATAAAGCAGCACAATTCACTGAGAGCAGCTTTTTACTGCAAATAGAACAACCATACAACTTCCCACCTCCTTTCCCTCCCCCTCTGCCCCTTTTGTTTTTCTATTTCCAGAGGAAAGTGATGTCTGTGTAACTCTAAACCTGTTTTTTGTTTTGTCTTGTGAAGCTGTCTGCTTTAGTCTTCTATTATTTTTTTGCAGGTTCCCTCAAATTTAGTGCAGTTTAGCCTATTTCAGGTGTGCTTAGGATGCAACTGAACTGTGTGTGTGTACACGTTGTAGAATTTCTTGTGAACCAACAAAACATGAAGGAAACTTTAAACTACTACACAGCTAGCAAAGATGATGGCTACATTTTTTTGTCTCTCCTTTTTTTTTTTCTTCTTCTTTCCAGAGTAGAGAGCAGAAGCTTCCTGTTGGAATGCCTCACATCAGTGCAGCTGCAGCCCTGCAGATCTGTGCGCTGCTGTCTGCTTTTCCAGCACAGTATTTCATATCCCAGTGGTACGGAACAGACTCTGCTCAGCGCATCCTGTTAACAGAAAGGTTATGAGTCTCTCCTTCCCTACTGCATTTATTTATTTGTCATCTCCAGTGACAATTTGTCCTGGAAAGTTGGAGCGTGGGTGAGACACAGTGGCCACTCACAGAATTGTGGAGTACTAGGGGTTGGAGGGGACCTCCAGAGATCACCAGGTCCACCCCCTCCCCGCCAAAGCAGGGTCACCTAGGGCAGGCCACACAGGAACACATCCAAGCTGGCTTTGAAAAGTCTCCAGAGGAGACTCCACAATCTCTTTGGGCAGCCTGTTCCAGTGCTCCATCACCCTCACTTGAATGTTGAGGTGGAACTTCTGTGTTCCAGCTTATATCCATTACTCCTTGTCCTATCAGCAGGAGCCTGTCCCTTCCTCTTGACATCCATCCCCTCGGATATTTATAGACATTAATAAGATCCCCCCTGAGCCTTCTCCAGACTAAACAGTCCTAGTTCTCTCAGCCTTTCTTCATAGGGGAGATGTTCAGGTCCCTTAATCATCCTTGTAGCTTTTTGTTGGACTCTCTCCAGCATATCCCTGTCTCTCTTGAATTGGGGAGCCCCAAACTGGACCTAGTATTGCAGGTGTGGTCTCACCAGGGCAGAGCAGAAGAGGAGGAGAACTGTTGGACATGCTTTTACTAATGCACCCCAGGATACCATTCCTACATGAAAACAGCATTCAGATCACACCTCAGACATTCTTGGGGCTTAATATGACTGCACTTAGTTGTTTAAAGATGGCCTTCAAAATTTTAATAAAAACCACTGATTTCTTCACATACAATCTGTGTACAGTCCACACGATTGCATGACTGTGCCTTCATCTGCTTTTGGACATTTCAATATATGTTACTGTGGGTTATGTGCTTTGAAAAAGGGGGAAATGAAGTGTTTGTTGAGTGACTAACTTTCCATTACATGTTGTTACTTATTAATGATTAGGGGATTTCAACATCTCCCCTGTGAAGCGAGACTGAGAGACTTGGGGCTGTTCAGTCTTGAGAAGACTGAGAGGAGATCTGATCAATGTCTATAAATATCCAAGGGGTGGGTGTCAAGCGGCTGGGCCCAATCTCTTTTCAGTGGTGTGGAGTAATAAGGCAAGGAGCAGTGGTTACAAACTGGAACATAGAAAGTTTCACCTCAACATGAGGAGAAACTTCTTTACAGTGAGGGTGATGGAGCCCTGGAACAGGCTGCCCAGAGGGGCTGTGCAGTTTCCTTTTCTGGAGACTTTCAGAACCCACCCGGATGCATTCCTGCATGGCCTGCCCTAGGGAATCCTGCTTTGGCAGTGGGGTTGGACTGGATGATCTCTTGAGGTCTCTTCTAACCTCTAGCATCCTGTGATTCTGTGGTTAAAATAGATTTTCATGCATATACTTACTGTTAAAATAGATTTGCTTGCATATTTACTGTTAAAATAGAGTTTGTTTTTTTTTTTTTGCATGGTATGGACTCAGTACTGAGTCTTAACCAACAAAATTCATTCATAGCAAATTTCTTAGGACAGTCATAGAGTTAAGTAAGTCTATGATTTTTTTTTTT
>WBNM01017687.1:38800-69077 GCA_013399055.1 Ramphastos sulfuratus | reverse complement strand
TCTCTTGAATTGGGGAGCCCCAAACTGGACCTAGTATTGCAGGTGTGGTCTCACCAGGGCAGAGCAGAAGAGGAGGAGAACTGTTGGACATGCTTTTACTAATGCACCCCAGGATACCATTCCTACATGAAAACAGCATTCAGATCACACCTCAGACATTCTTGGGGCTTAATATGACTGCACTTAGTTGTTTAAAGATGGCCTTCAAAATTTTAATAAAAACCACTGATTTCTTCACATACAATCTGTGTACAGTCCACACGATTGCATGACTGTGCCTTCATCTGCTTTTGGACATTTCAATATATGTTACTGTGGGTTATGTGCTTTGAAAAAGGGGGAAATGAAGTGTTTGTTGAGTGACTAACTTTCCATTACATGTTGTTACTTATTAATGATTAGGGGATTTCAACATCTCCCCTGTGAAGCGAGACTGAGAGACTTGGGGCTGTTCAGTCTTGAGAAGACTGAGAGGAGATCTGATCAATGTCTATAAATATCCAAGGGGTGGGTGTCAAGCGGCTGGGCCCAATCTCTTTTCAGTGGTGTGGAGTAATAAGGCAAGGAGCAGTGGTTACAAACTGGAACATAGAAAGTTTCACCTCAACATGAGGAGAAACTTCTTTACAGTGAGGGTGATGGAGCCCTGGAACAGGCTGCCCAGAGGGGCTGTGCAGTTTCCTTTTCTGGAGACTTTCAGAACCCACCCGGATGCATTCCTGCATGGCCTGCCCTAGGGAATCCTGCTTTGGCAGTGGGGTTGGACTGGATGATCTCTTGAGGTCTCTTCTAACCTCTAGCATCCTGTGATTCTGTGGTTAAAATAGATTTTCATGCATATACTTACTGTTAAAATAGATTTGCTTGCATATTTACTGTTAAAATAGAGTTTGTTTTTTTTTTTTTGCATGGTATGGACTCAGTACTGAGTCTTAACCAACAAAATTCATTCATAGCAAATTTCTTAGGACAGTCATAGAGTTAAGTAAGTCTATGATTTTTTTTTTTTGTGTGTGTATGGATTAAGAAGCTAAATATTGGCATGGTTGCAGGCACCTATCTCCAGATGTAAAGTGGAGAATGCTACATCAGGTCCAAATATTTGATAGTGGTAACCATTGGTAAATGTTGAATTCTTGAAGCTGAACCATGCCTATCGAGGTCTTGATGACTTAATTTTAACAGTGCAGACTGTGTACTGCATTGGTTGTGTGGTTCATGTGTAGAACTCACTAGCTGAAGTAATGAGAGCAAAATAAAAAAGAGCTAAGTCTGGCTTTGTGTGTAAAGACCCAGATTTAAACAACTATCAGGCTTTGAGGCGTCGAGTCAATTAATAAGCTTTTAGAGTCATGCAGGCACTTTTTAAGGCTATTTTTTTGTAGCCTTTTGATTCTGTGCACCATTTTTCAAATGTCTTGTGCTCACTAATCTAAAATAAAACTTGAGGCTGTAGAATCTTGTCCAATTTAGCAATCGTTATGGTCCAAGTACAGAAAGCAAGCAACTTTGTCATGAGAAATGACAGCTTCCAAAATTTACATGCAGTTTATTCATACAAGTGATGATTGCAAGAATATTAATTTGCTATCTTGATATTAATCTTGTGAAGAACTTGTTTCTGGCCACAGAATTATTTTTCCCCCCTATTTGCTACAGAAGTGAGGCCTTAAAGTTTAATTATGAAAAAAAAAAAAAACTAAAATAGCAGAGAATTTTTCTTTTTTTCTTCTTTTTTTTTAACAATGTGATGCTGCTGTTTTACTACTAAAGGGTCATTACCTCTTGGAGCAGCTTTACAAAGTCCTGTTTGAGCCTGGATGCATGGGCAGATTGTCTAAAGCTGTGGCTATCAAAGACAAGGTAGGGTCTTAAATCCTGTCTACACTTAAGAATAACTTTCTCTTTTAAACATGAAGGTATGCTGGAGGTGTGGGGAAATAACAAAGAGGAAATGTCTCATTGGCTTATCAAGGCTGATTTGGAACTTTCTGCTTGATTGATGAAAAACTTGTGCTTGTATGGTATGCAAACATGTGAAACTAAATGTATATCATGGCAATTATTCCATATATGTCATCTTCTACTTTAAACTTATCTGCTTGTGAAGTCAGGATGATTAACAATGTTAACGATTGTAAGCAGCTGTGTTTGTAGGATCAGATCCTATAAGATGGGATAGGCATGTTGTGTATGGTAGTGTTAGAAAACAGAGTGGAAGTCTGTGGGTTTAGAAAGTAGAGGAAAATTGATCATTAGACCTGGAGAAAGTAAAATTATATCCATTTATATATAGATGCTATTTTAATTTAAGAAAACTGGTGCTTGGATTTCGTTGGGGAGGTTTAAAAGGCTTGTTTGTGAGATTTAATTCAGGTACAGCAGAAATACTCCGAAGGTTTTGCCTTTTCTGGACCTTCAGAGATCCTTTTATTATTGATCCATGCACAGTAATCAAGGGTGTCAAGTCCTCTGAACTGTGGAAAATTCAGATTTAGTTTTGCCCTCAGGAAATAAAACACTGGAACAGGCTGCCCAGAGAGGTTGTGGAGTCTCCTCTGGAGACTTTCAAAATCTGCCTGGATGTGTCCCTGTGTGATCTGCCCTAGGTGACCCTGCTCTGGCAGGGGAGTTGGACTTTTGAGGTATTCCAAGCCCTAACCTTCTGTGATTCTGTAAAAGCCTATGGGAATGGTGTGGGAATGGAAAATGAGACTACTTGTCTTAAGTTCACCATAAATTGCTTTGTATCTTTGTGGAAAGCTCCTGGCATATCCAACAATGAAGCCTTCAAAGGCCAAGTGATCCTTTGATTAATTGCATATAGTTGGAACTGCTTGTGCCTTATGAATAGGTCACAATATCCTAAAATTATGGGGACATTTGAGAGCTTCCAAACCTACTATGTTAGCTGCTGTTCTCAACAATGTAGTCTGACAGGTCAGGATATTTGCCCATTCCTAGCTTTGTTCAAAGGTATTTGTAAAGCTTAAGTCTTCCTACAGATTTGAGCTAACCCCAAACTTTGAGAACTAGCATTGTTTGCACAGTTCTGGAATCTTCTTCCAAAGTACTTTCTTGCAGCCTGGGTGAGGGGAGTAAGACCAAAAGAGGGAAGGTTGTAAACACCACAAAAGAGGAAGGAGACTGGGACAACCTAGAGTTCTTTGGCACCAAGAGTTACTGACTGGTAGGACAGAGAATGTTAACTCAAATACATCTGTTCATGGACTGCTCCTGTTACATTGCCAGCAGGAGGAATATTTTACAGCTCCCCCCAGTTAAATGTTTAGTTTTCTCATTATTTCTTTACTCTTTCTGAAACTTTTTTACAATAGCAATGAAAACCAGAAACCATTTCCCCTTTCTAAAGACATCCTCCTCTAGCTCTCACTCTTTAAATTAGATCAAATTCAGCCTAGTGCAGAAGGAAAAGCTGTACTTACTGTAGCCTTAAACTGAGACTCACCTTGTCTATACCAGTGTTAATCAAAAGGTACTGAAGAATCACTGTTAGAGTTTACTATAATATATGCTTACCTGCATAAAGTAAATGGGTTTCCTCTGACATAAAAATTCTACTCAAACTGCAGAGTTACATATCCAAAGAAATTAGATTTATATTTTTTTTTCCCCCTGTTGGAACAAATTCCTTTGTCTTCTACATTTCTGGCAAGTGTTTTTAATGTAAAACACTCACCTGGGTCTCAAACGATGAAAAGTTTTCTATGCAAAGCTTTGCAGTATCCCTTTATTCAGACAAATGCATAAAGAAGGCAAATTAATCCTAAAACTCAGTTTCTAAAGAACCTGTTTGAATGTTGGGTTATTAATTTTACATTTTAGGAATTGGTACTATGGAGAAAAGAAAGCTAAAAGTGGAGACGCTGAAGCAGAAACCCATTCTTATTTTGCAGGTATTGGAGTCTTTGCAACCCTTTTGGATTCTGCTTGTGATATTGGTTGTTTCTATTAGGTCTTTCATAGTGGATTTCTATACTTATTTTGTAAATGGCAGTCTTTCCCCCCCCCCCAACATTATTGATAATGTTCAGTAAGCAAAGTAAAAACTGTAAAAGACTTTCACCCTGTGTTGTGTAACAACATCAATATGATACATTACATGTATGCATCTGTTTTATTGACTATATCTCAGTGTGCCTGCTTTGTATTGATGGATAAAACAGTGATGTAGTTTTTACTTGATCCAAAAGAACTGATTTAGATCAATTTCACAAAAGGAAAAAGAAACAGTTGATCAGGCTGCTCCTGGAAAAAAAATTCCCTGCAATGAGACTGAAAAGAATAATTCTGTGACCTACACTGGAAAAAAAAATTGTCAGCAAAATCAGTTAGCACATGTAAAGTCTTGAAAGGCTCAAGTAATTGTCAATACCTGTATCTCTTTATGCTTTCCAAAACTGTGCAAAGACCCCAGTGTAGTATCAAAGGCATACAAACAGAAAAATGCCTTCCTTGCTGGATGCTTTGTCAAATATCAAAGTGAAAATCTGGGGGGAAAAAGTCCCAAAGTACCTGTTCCTTTGTTTACTTCACCTGTTAATCTAATTGTCACTTTTCTTCTGTAAGTTTAAATGCTTACTATACTTGATCAAATCCTTACCCTTGCTGTATCTCTGTCTTTGTTCAATTAGAATCAACTCACGTTCGCAGTCCAAAGCCTGAATATATTCAGTTCAGTGTGGGGCAGGTAATAGTGCACAAAAGATTTGGCTATTCAGGAGTCATTATTGGATGGGATGTGAAAGCTGACACTCCAAAGGAATGGCTACGACACAAATATCCTCCAGCAACACAGGTCTGAATGTCTTAAACTCTTTCTTTATTAACACATACAGAGTAGATCAGGTTACTCTGGCTTGGAAGGGACTTCCAAAGGTCATCTAGTCCAATGTCCTCTGCAGTCAGCAGGGGCATCCTCAACTAGATCAGGTTGCCCAGAATCCTGTTTTGCCTCGTCTTGAATACCTCCAGGGATGGGGCCACAGTGACCTCCCTGGGCAGCGTAGTCCAGTGTTTCACTATACTCATGGTAAAGAACCTGTTCTTAGCATCCAATCTAAATTTGCTCTTCTGTAGTTTGAAGCCACTGACCCTTGACCTGTCACTGCAGGCCTTTGTAAACAGTCTTTCTTCATCCTTCTTGTAGGCCTCCTTCAGGTACTGGAAAGCCCCTATTAGGTCTCCCCAGAGCCTCCTCTCTTCCAGGCTGAACAACCCCAGCTCCCTCAGTCTGTCCTTCTAGTAGAGGTTACCCCCCCCGCCCCCACCTCAGAAACACTATGACAGACAGACAGACAGACTTCCTGTTAACCTAATGGAAAATACTTCAGTATTCAGTAACTGAGCAGCACCTCTGCAAGTTTCTGCACTGTCACCCCAGGAGAGCTTTGCTTTTGCATCACTAATTGGCTAAGCTTCACTGCTCAGGGTTGTGCTGGTAAAGGCTCAAATTAAAAGGACTCACTTTTGATACAGTGTTGTATTTAAGGTGTGTAATGGTTTGGTTATGGCTGTGCCAACCTGTAACATTTGAACAGATTTCTCATGGTGTGTTACTAAACTTAGAGAGGCTGTTGTGTATCTTTTATCTGATCACCTGTAAATGGTAACATCTGCAGGGAGGGCTGCCCTTTGGAGCTCTGCTGCTGGATTTTCCCCATTTTGTCTAGACCATTTTCCCTTTTTTTTTAATTTCCCAAGTAGGGAATTCAGCCCCATAACCTACAGATCATATGGGTGCTTCAGTTGGTGGAGTGGCAGATGTGGCCTAGTCTAGCAGGAGGTGTCCCTGCCCATGGCAGGGGGTTGGAACTAGGTGATCATTAAAGTCCGTTCCAACCCAAACCATTCTATGATTCTGTGATCTTTATTGCACCTAAGAAATGGAAATAATCCTTTGTGTTTAATCAGTTTCAGTTAGAAAGCAATGGTTTTGGGGATGTGGACACTTGGGATGTGAATCCATTTAGCAACATATTTTTGTTAGAATTCTTGAAGCTTTTGAAATTCCCTAGCCTCAGTCCTTGCTGTCCTTGAAATTCATCAGATGCTAAATCTGTATTGACAGTGATGGTCTGGTAATACAGTGCTGCATACTCCCTGGGCTGGACACTGACATGATGCTTAAGTGGCAGGCAGGCACTAATCAAGTCGAAGAGGATTGAAGATGAGGAAAAAAAAAAAAAAGAAAAAAAAAAGAGAAACTGCCTNAAAAAGAAAAAAGGGAAAAAAGATAGAAAAAAAGAAAAAAAAAAAAAAGAAAAAAAAAAGAGAAACTGCCTGTAGCAGAGGATTCCTCCTGTTCAGCTGGGAGCAGACATGCAGTCCTGTTTTGGCATTTTGTTCCATCTCTCTAATTTTACCCATTTGCCCCTCATCTTTGGGTTCTAAACCACCTGCATCCTTGCTTTCTTCTCTCCTCTTCTCCTCAGTATTGTCACCAACTGAACCCCCATGAATTTCTTATCAGGCATTCTGATTCTTTTTGTTTATTTTTTGTACCTCATATTGTTCTGTTCTCCCAGAGACCTTGTGTTCATCTGTATTGTTTTAATTTCAGCAGTGATGCTATGGATTAAGTGTGTGCCTTTGGGAGTTTTTAGCTCGCTTTTGCCTGTCACATTACATGCAGCAGCAATGCACAGCACCTTCTGACCTTTACAAGGCAACTACTAAGCTTGGTCCTTGCAAATCCATTCTAAACATCAGCCAAGCTTTCTGTCTAATTTTCCCTTGCCTTTGTCTGACTACCAGTTCTTTACTAAATTGCTGATCAGAGGCCACTGCCTATCATGTTGATCACTACTAACTGCTGCTTAAACTCCAGTTACCTGTCTGCAGTCACCTATCACCTCTTTTTGGTGTTTATATAGTGAGTTACTTTGAGCAGAAATTTTTATGGATTAGAAAGTGAGCAGGGTGGGATCCTGACATGATTTGCTTTCATAGGCACTGTGCAAAGCCATGCTTTTCCTTTCTTGGCTAGAAGGGTTTTGTATATACATAGAAGTTGCCTTAGCTCTCATCCAGCATTGGGACCAAGATTGTCAGAGGTGGCATTATGTTCTGAACTTGCTGCTTCCTTTCTGCTGTTCTCTGTTGCCACCTGTGAAGGAAACCATTTGACTAACAAATTGTTATGGGACCTATATACAAAAAGCATGGCTTTTCAAAGTCATGTATCTTGCAAGATCTATGGCTGAAAAGGTTAATTAAAATCTTGACTCTTAAAAACCATCTCAGATACACCAAGAATTTAATGTATTACAGTTCTGATTGCTTTCTGATTAATTTTCCTAGCTGATGTTAGTAAGATGCTGAAAATGAACTTGCTGTTTGTATATATTGAGTGGGTTTAGGTTCTGCAAGCCTAGTGAGAGTTAAGTGATTATATAAAGTAATCTTTAGTCATCATCTCCCCTTGAGGATATTTATTTTCCTTCTATTTTTACAGGATTTAAAAGATACTCCTCACTATCGAATTCTAATTAACAAAGCAAATGGATTTGGCAAATCTACAGCTTACATTCCTCAGGAAGAGATAACGATTATTATGGGATTAGAGGTAGCATTTATTTTTTAATTCAGCTGCAACTTGTTATCCTGCACATGTAGAAGTTGGCTGACCTTTGGCTTAATAGACACTATCTATCTATTTTGCAAAGTTAGCAAAAGCTAATAGAGCAAGCAGGTAAACAAATTACTGCTGTGCTTTCAAGTATGTGGGTTTGGAAGGTGATAAATAACCAAAGCCAGGTACTGCCTGCCTCAGAGTATCCAGCTGCCTAGATTTGTAAGTGCCTGAGCAACTCAACTTCTGTCTTCACTGACCTATTGAAGTTGGACAAGTTTCATCTCTTTCCACTGGATCTAGAAAAGCGTATTGGTTTCTCAAGTCAACTTTGAAAATCTGCATTTCAAACAGCTCCTGCTCAGCTGTTGCCCAGACTGAATAATCTCTCTCTTCTTAACTGCAAAACTCTCTGGAAGTGAAAAATTGTGATCTGTGTATCATGGCCTTGGCAGCTTTTGACGTCTAGCTTATGGAAACTAGGCAAGAGACTCTGATCCAGAAAACAGCCTTCAGGCATGCATGCCACATAAAAATGGATTTCTGCAAGGGATTCAGTGCTACTGTGATGCACTCTTGGCAGTGCCTCTATTTAAAATGGAGTAAATAGCTGAACCGTTCCTTTAAGAGGAGATGCTTGAGCTAGTCTAACAGAGAAGAGGCAATAGGGAATCTTTTGCCTTTCAAAGGAGTTGTCTAAGTTAGGCTGGCCTGAAGACTCCTCATGCTCTCTTTTGGAACTGTGCCACTGCCCATCAATAAGGCCTTAATCAGTAAGGCTGAACAGTGTGACACTATTGCCTCTTTTATTTGAGAGAAATCTTAGTTCCACTTGTTGCTCCTGGTTTAGCCACCAATTGCAATATAAAACATGCCAGAGTGCCTGAACTTAGGAGCAGGAACTATGTTGTGCCAGATAAGTGTCCTAGGTATTTAAAACTGTTTTCTGACCACTCTAACTTGTGTCTAAAAACTGCATCTTTTCTTGTGTCAGTCAGATAGCTGAACTTAGGTTATCTCTCTGGTCCATGGGAAGAAACAGACACCTCATCTTAAACATTGGCCTTGTGCAAACTAGACAAGATACCAGATTGCTTTTGTTCACCTGCATGACAGGCTAATTCTCCCCACAGATTATTAGAGGAACTAATGGCAACGAGCTCACAAAATGGGGTATTTGAAAGTTGCCTAGTTGAGATTAATCACAAATGGTGAGTCACATACCTCAGGTTCAAAAGAAGGTCTGTGGATTGCCTCAGCTTAACATTTCCAGCAGCCTAATGGGCAGAGTAATTGCCTGAAGAGTTGAGACTGATGAGAAAATGCTTAGGCTTGTCCAAACCCCTTCCTAGGTAGCAGTTCTAACCTGCTTACTGTTTGCTTTCTGCATCATAACAATGCATGTAACCTGAATTGCCCTTTTCAGGTTTCTATCTCCATGCTGGACATTTTGGTACCTCGGGGACATCAATGCAGTGTGTCTGCCCATTTCCCTGACTGTTGCTTTGCTGTTTCTGTGGTCTAATTGGATTAGATCTCTGATCCAGCTGAAAAAAAAAATAACAAATAGCTGTACCAACAACATATGATTGGTATCTACATCAATAAGGAACAGGCCCAATTTTAAAACATCAATGCTGGTGTGGCTTTAGTACATAATCTCTCATGAGATATGCTCAACTTTTATAGAGTACTTTGAGAAGGCCACAGTTCTGATGACATACATTAGGTTAAAGCACTTGGAAAACCTCACTGAAAGTATCTCTATATACATGATCTAATGAAGTATTTAAAAAAAAAAAATGTAGTAACTTTTAATTTTTTAATGATCAGTATGTATTCATCTTGACATTTTATTTTCTCAGGTGCATCACCCTGATATTAAAACCTATTTCAGTGGATATGATGGAACAAAATACATTATGCAGCCATGGTTGAAAAAAATTTATCCTCATGATTGAAGTACTTACCATACCTCCTTTTTAAACTCAAGCAAATAGACACCAGGATGAAACTCATGTATATTTTTACCTCTGATGAAATAAAACATTCCAAAGCATGTTTTATGTTGAGCAATCCATTTCATTAGAAGCAAACACACTGCATGTTCAGTCTACCATGACATGGGATGGGGATTAATTTCCTTCTGGCTTTTTGAGAAAAGGTTTAAATATAGCTTGTTTTCAGCTAAGAGCACCAAAGGCTTTTCACATCAAATATCTTGCCCTTTCACAGAGGGCAGAAGAAGAAACTGAACAGCTAAGAACAGTACTTTCAGAATTAATCACAACTTTCATTTTAGGGGATAGAGCTAAATAAAGGCCAACAGGAACTGAAATATTTCTGAGGAGGGCTGTAGTATGTAAATCCTGCAGTACTTTGTAGAGAGAGCAGTCAGAAGCATGCACTGTGCTGCATTCAAATGATTTGTGCAAAGGAAGAGTTCATCTACTTTTTTTTTGCACTTGGACAGATACATTAAGAAGCCTTCTACTGAGGTTCATGACACAAACCTCATTCTTAATAGCCTCTCTTAACTCTATGTGCTACCATGAGAAGAAAGTAAAAAAACAACAACAAAGAACTCAAGAAAACATAAAAATTTTATTACAAAAACATGCTGGATTTGAAAGGTTAGAGCAACTTGGTTCTTCTGTTTTCTTTTCCCTTGATCTCAAACACAGCAAACACTCTGCAAGAGGCATGTGCAGTAGCATTCTGGATTCTTTCCTGCAGAGTCAGGGAATCTGGGGAGTTTGGCAAATGACTGTCTATGTGACCTCCCCATTCTTTTGTTTCTTCTTCTCTTATCAATAAAGGTTTTCCCAGTGACTGGCCAAACAGGTGACAGACTTCTTGAGCCTTCCGCCGTGTGTTCCCAACAGCAGCCACACAGACTTGACGGCTGAGAGGCAGAAAGAGCAGCACAGTAACAAGTGTGGCCAAGCCACCTTGGAATAGGCAGCTGTATTCCTGCCAAGCATTTCTAACCCCTCAGATTTTGTAACTGCAGAGATCTAAGGCACATCTCTGTCCCCATCTTCTGGGTGACTGCTTAGGACTGTGAGAAGATCACAGAGTAGCTTAGGTTGGAAGGGACCTCTCTGCCCTGGACAGGGAAGCTTCTCAACTAGACTCAGCTGTTCAAGGCCTCATCCAGCCTGGCCTCGAACATCTTTAGGGAGGAGGCATCTACAACCTCCTTGGGCAGCCAGCATCCAGCTCAGCAATGGTCAAACATTTCTGACACATTCAAAGCTGCCCATGCCTGCACTGTCTGGTGTGGAGCAAGAGTTCTGCCCTTGCTTCAGACATTTGGGTGGCCCAGCTGCAAGCATACAAGCACCTACTTAACCTCACTGGCCTGATCTCCAGACTCCTGTGTAGATACAGAGAATCATGGAATGGCAAGGGTTAGAAGGGACCTCTGAAGTCATCAAGTCCAATCCCTCTGCCAGAGAAGGATCACCTACAGTAGCTCACATAGGGGCACAATCAGGCAGCCCTTGGTCTCCTGAAATGGAGACTTTGCTACTTCTCTGCACAGCCTGCTCTAGTGTCCTACCACCCTCAAACTGAAGAATTTCCTTCTGATGTTTAGGTGGAACTTTCTGTGTTCAAGTTTACACTCATTACCTCTGAGATACACTTCTGATACCTCCAGAACCATTAGCAGCAGCTAGCTGTGCTTGCTTCTTGGAACAGGCATGCTTCTCTACAGAGGCAAAATTCAAACCAAGACTGACCTTCCTTCTGCCCCCCCTCCGATGTCAATAGGAGAAGCAGGACTTTGAATAGTTAATGCCTAAAGTATCAAGACTGTGAGCTTCACATTTTGATGCTGAGTGAGCACTGTACATGGCTCTTTTCAGATAGTGTCAGCAGCCAAGAGTAATGGGAACTGGCAAGGGTACTTAGAATTACCAGCATCTGGTAATACACTTGTGCCTTCATGAATAAATACAAATTAAACCTACACTGAAGCAGCCAAAGTCAAATTCTGTTGACCTAATACTCACAGTAGATTCTACTTACAGTGGAAATCAGTGGGAAAAAGTTGTTGTTTTGCTTTTATTACACTCTGCTTTTGCAGAGGGATTCTGTAGAAAGAACAAGCTCTATCTTCTAGGCTGAACATGCATATTAATTTGTATTTAAAACAAACACTGTAATCTTCAAACATAAATTTTAATAGGTATGAAGGAAACTATTTGCTCCCATTACAAACAGTATAAATTATGTATTAATGTTAACTGTTATCCCAGGCAGTAAGAGAGAACTTACCGAAGGGTGTCTACAGCTTCTGGTGTATGGTAGAAATGAGGTGGACTGATGGTAATAGAGGTTCCTAACTTTTCAGTGAGTAGGTTGCAAACATTCTGCATTTTCCCAAAATCACTGAAGACAATACAGACCTGGAAGTGAACACAGACACCACACAAGTAATTTTTCTTTTCATTTGGCCCCTTAGATTCAACGCTTATATCAGTACAAACTAACTAAACAGTCCCATACAGAACTCCAACATTGGAACACTTTTATATAGCTCTAGGGACTATAATTAGGTTTGCAAGAGAACATGTTTCATAAAATGGTTTAAAATTGAGGCTTGAGAAACACTTTCTGAGAGGAAGTGAGGCATTCTTGGTATGTAGACAAGCTGAAGAATGAATGTGCTCTTTGGGACACATGACTAGATCCACCCTGGTTCCTCCCTTAGATTACCAGATGTTAATTATGCAAAAGCCCAAGCAAAATGATGTGGAAAACAATTCTCCAGGATGGACACTTTAATCTCAAGCATTAGGTTCAAGTAAGCTAAACTATGAGACTAAACTAAGCCTAGCCCAGTCCAGCCTACACTGGGCTTGAAACCCTCGTGCTGGCTGCAGACTCGCTCCAGTGCCTACAGAGAATTGGGCACTTCAGGTTTGAGTTGAAAACAACTTTAAACATCTAGCTGTCTGTGGGTTTGGCAGTAAGAAGCATTAAGTACAAATGCATTAAGAATTCAGGTGCTTTCCCAAGTGCTACAAAGCAAGCATCACTATCAGGCCTGAATTCGGAGCCCTGCAGCCTTCCTTGCGGGCAAGTGCCATGAGTCAGGTGGCAACTTTCCAGGCAGGAGCCTGCCTTTTTCCGTGGCAGAGCACAGTTGCCAGAAGTGAGGCACTGACCCTGAGCTGCTACAACATTCAGGAATCCTGGGTTCGAAACTCTTTTTCAGGAGTACTAAACCCTCATCTTCACGTCCCAGAAAAGTGCTGTCACCACCAAATCAAGCTCGCTTCTCTCTTATCCCTGACTCTTCCCTGTCTTCTTGCAAAGTAATATAGCTTCGACGGGTGGGAAGAAAAAAGCTGAGGTAAAGAAAATCCCACTGTCAACTCCTGTGACATACAGTCACCCCTGTGATTGCTGTAGTCCATGCAGCAGTTGATATACTGTTGATAAACCAGTGAAGGTGTAGGGAACAGAAATCCAAGTAATGGCCTGTCAGCTGCACTGCTCCTCTGGCCATACCACCGATTTACCTTGTGGAAAATGAGATAAATCTGAGGTAGTTGAATCTATCAGACAGGAAGAGGTTACTTCATATACAGGGTAAAAAATGGGTATCAACAATTACCACAAAGTAATGAGTGCTTTGTTACCCTTGGTAGCCTCTCAATGTGATACATGTACCTCATGCAGGCTTGAATCACCACACAACTGAGCCAAAGCTGGGCTTAGAGCCTTAAAAACTGACCAAAGGAGTGGCAGGGCAATTCCATCTCTTACAAAGGGTCACACTTAGTGTGAAACTGCACCAAGGCTGCATCTCAGCTGCACACCCTTCATCTGCAGCTCGGGGGTTGGATTGCTTTCTAGAAGGTGCAGTAGCAATCTGAACAAAGACTGAAGATGAGACTAAGCCCAGATTTGTGTCTCTAGTGGGAGTTCTCACCATATATAAAAAGCATACATCCCCCTGTGTTGTTTTGCCAAAAAGCTGTCATATTTTGTGGAAAGTTGCAAGCCTGACTGTGAGGACTGTCATAGTGTCTTCCAGATTGCTATCAGTGTTCACACGATTAGTTTCCTCAAGGGGATGAAACAAAAGAATGATCAAACACAAGAACTGTGGGTTCTTAAGCAAGAGATAAGCTGCTCAGACTGGGGAAGTTCTGGGCACTCAGGAAGTTCGTTGTTAAAAAGGAAACATATAATAGGTACCCTCAGGGCAGAACTGTGAACTTTTCTTTCCCTAAAAGTCAGTTTTCATTTAAAGCTAGATGTAAAATATTCAACGTACATTAACAGAGGATATCCAAGCATTAAAATGCAAAGCAGTGGTTCAATTTCTTCAATAAGTTAATGATTAAGGTTAAAAACAGTGAAAAAAGTAGTATGAGGGTATGCAAAAAAACATCATGACATTTTAAAGGCTGTAAAGGATGAGAACTTATGGTTTATAAGGAGGCAAACACATGCAAACTCAACATAATCTTCATCCCACGAGATGATCATGCAACAAACGACCTATTATGATGATTGCAGAGCTTTGTAATCTCATACACAACTTCAGCCTTCTGTGTATTTTCCTTTGTTACAGCATGAATTAAAATTCATCTCCTTAAAGTTCAAAGCATTGCTTGAATTCTTAATTCTACCTTAAAATAGCTCTTTGTCTGGGAATTTCTTCAGTCTCCTAAAAACTCTGAAGAGCAGACAAGTGATAAAAACAATTTACAGAATGAAATAATGCATGACTTCCAGGATTTTACATATAACACAGATATAATGGCAAAGTCTTTAGTAAGGGAGTGGAAGTTAATTTTAAATTCATTGATATTGCTGAAGTATGCAAACACAGTGGTCAATGGAACTTCATTGGTTTATGAAGCTGCACTAATGAAACAAGTACATACATAAAGGGGGAAGGCAGGAGAAACTAATCTCTGCATAAAGAACAACTATACTGCTACTTTAGTGCACAGGGCAGCCCAACCAGCAGTACTCTGGCCAGATTTTTCAAGTTCTGACACCCAGATCCTAGGCAACCATACAATTTCAAGCAGCAGTTAAAAGCTGGCCCAAGCTGCCTACAAATGAATGCTAAATCCTTGTAATTCTCTTTCCCCATACACCCTTTGGTGTATACAAATTAAGAGAAGAAGGGAGACCATTAGTTACTACAATTTAAGACTGAAGTTGTAAGTCCAACCTTGTCTGCAGCCTAAATAATAATTCAACATAGTTTTCACTAATTTTTAAGTACAGTTTGTCTGAAACCATAGTGATGTAAGCTGCCCTGGTAGTAGGTGTCCACATTACGAAGTCACTCAGAATGTGACACTGATGCATACCATAAAAGTATCTTAAGACTAATTTTGAAACCCAAACTTGTTCTCCAAGTTCTTGACTATTTCTGTATTTATTATTGCTTTTTAGATGATAATATGTCTCAAGTCAAGCAAATTAAAGAGGCTGACCCTTTTTTTAGGGGAATGTAAAACACATCTCTATGAAACAACTATCACTTTATTGCCAGCTTCCAGGTTTACTTCATATGGATCTGTGAATGTGCTGGGTAGTGACTAAAGTTTGATGCTCTAAAAAGATCCACTGACTTAAAATGCAATTTTTCCCCTCAGTGAATGCTTCCAGCACAGCATTTTTTTCTTACTATAGCATGAACATGCAAAAATATGCATGTTCTTGAGCTGCTTCTAAAGTAAATGAGATTATTCCTATAATATCTAGCTTTTACACAGCACTTTATACCTACAAAATTCCAAGGCAATTACCTAGGAACCAATTAGTTTTGCTTTACTTGCAGAGCCATGTAGAACAGACCAAAGTACAAGTGCTGTTCATCTGCTGGTTTAAGCAGATCTAGATTAAGGCAGCCATGCTACTGTAGCCCTCCATCCACCCTTGTCCTGTCCTCTGTTTTGCCCTGCCTTCAGTTCAGGGAGCTAAATGAATGAGGGAAAATATCTCAAAACACCAAAAGAAAAAAAACAAAACAAACCAAACAAAAAACCCCTCCGAAACTAATATGGAAATAGAAAGTTATTAATTGGAGGAGCTTTCTGAAGTGACCTATCATCTGATCTACTAAATGCAACTCCTTGCAAGAGGTAGAGAGCAGAAAGAGCTGGGGGTGATGGAGAGTGGAGAATTGTGGGTTTGCCTAAGCTGCCATGGAATGACAACTGCAGAGCCTTACAACCCTTCTGTAGTGTCATGTGATACTGGAAGAGCCCACAGCTGAGAAGAAAAGAATTCTTTTTATATTACAGTAGCAGAAAACAGGTTCTGCACACAACAACAGAAGCCTGTGTTTTAACTGTGCTTGAAAATGCAGTCCTTCAATAGTTTCTTTGGACTATGCTGCCTTTACTGCAGAGAACATCCACTCCTTGGTATGAGAAAAGAGAGTCTGCAAATTTTCTTTGGTCTTTGCTACATTTCTTTTTTTGTTTTTTTTTTTTGTGATGTTGAATACATACCTCTGCTTCCATTTGGTAAGTATTTTCTACTCTACTAAAATCCTCTGTTACAGTCATGTTTTCTTCCTAAAACAAAGTACAAGAATATAATCTTAGAAGACAGAAACTAAGCATCTGTTGGAAATGTATGTACGTTGTGTCCTGTGAAATTTGAACTGTTTTGCCTTATTACTTAGCAACAGAAATTTGGAATTTTCCATGCAAAGCTCTTCAGTTAAAAACTAGCTGGATGTTAAAGGCTTCTTGACATTATTTAAAGTAAATTATACAGTAGCTCTATAATGTAATTTCACTGCTATTCACTTGAAGAGAACAATTAGGTCTTGAAAGTGACTGCTAGTGTGTAACTAAATTCACCTGCTTAAAAAAAAAAACAACTCAGAAGCGTCAATTTTTTTCAGAAAGTTAGTATGTGAGAAGTGTTTTTCAGGCCCCTATTTTAAGATATTTTCACAGTAGTGGCTTGTAGGAACTGTGAGCAATGACCGAGCACTGGTTATTCTGGCAAAATGGTAACCCTTAAAAGAGGCTATTCCACCAGTGACACTTTTGCATTAACAGCAGCTACATCATTCAACATAATGGCTGCACAGAGCACTATCAAAGCCTGTAAGATTTGGGGATAAGATACTGAACAAAGTTACAGAATCCCTCCAGCTACATCTGATTATATGACCAAGCTTGCTAGCAGTCTAACAATCACATTTCTTTCACCCACTTCCTTTTCAGGAACAGTTTGGATGAACAATCACTGGTAAAATTACTGTAACACAACAAAAAAGCAGAATTTACAATTGAATTGTAAATAAAACCTTTTTGTTCAACACCCAGGAACTGTAGGGAAGCACATAATAAGCCCTCCATTACCGTAACAGTTTATATTTATTTACATAGGAAAACAATACTTCCTTTCAGCACTGACACTCTACAAAAGATGATTTTTGTGTCACATTTTTTCCAACAGAGGCTCAAATCTTCAAGCTTATCATGAGGCATGCATGCATATATTTATATAAATGACATTAATCGTGAGAAGCATTTTCTTTTTAAAATACCATATGGAAATTAAATCCACAATTACCATTTCACAGCAGCCTACAAGAAAACAAAATTTGAAATTTCAACTTTATGATTGATTGGCAGTGCTCAAATTCAAGCACAACAGTCTTATTTTGGGATACTCTCTTACAGTAAGCACAAGGACCCAGGGTCATTTAGTCTCTAAAAACTGTGTCATAGGTTTGAGGTATTTTGGCATCATGTCTGTCTGTGGTTTGCTCAAGAGTACTCAAGCCAGTGCAGCGCCAACGACTCCTTTAATTTACAAAATGCAGCAAATTTTAGTATTTATGATAGAATCCAGTTACAACTGACAAGAAACTTTTTTTTCTGCAGTCAATACCCATCTTAAAGAAATAACCCCACAGCACAGCTTTCTTTTACAACTCACGTTTTACAGAAATAGCTATGCTGTAATAAAACTTTAAACACAGAAAAAGTGCATTTGTTTTCCCTTGTGCCTGCTCGTTAATCCTTTAAACAAAAAAAGTTCTCTTCCCTGCTTAAAGGGATTAAAAATCTTTTTAACGTGGTGGCTTTGCCCTCCGAGAGGTTCCTGTGCATTTAAGGACAGTGCCATCCTGTGGCTTCGAGGCGCTATTGCAAGATCAATGCCATCAGAGTCAAAGATCGTTTGGTGCCACCTATTACAAAATTCCTCTCAGACCAAAATTTTATCCCCCCCACGTTTGACAGTATTGAAGGTAGACAGGCGAAATAACGGCTAAAATCATAAGGTGGCCTCCTGTGATACATCTGCTATCAGGTAACTTTTTTCCTGCCCAGGAGCATCTGGACAAGTATGGAAAAGACAGGTTGGTGACAACAGAACTTGGAATCGATGCTTAATCAAAACTCATCAAAACCAAAAGGCTTTGTTTCCTGCTGATCATATTTTGGCTGAGGAATTACCCATTTGACTGCAATAATCACAGGAAAAAGTAGCTTTCACTGTGAGTGGGGCAAAACTACACTTGCCATGTATCAACTATTCTGGACTTCTGGAATAGATTCACAGATTAGTCTGGTTTGGAAAGGACCTTACAGATCATCTAGTTCCAACCCTTCTGCCATGGGTGGGGAGCAACCCCCTAGACTAGATTGCTCAAGACCCTGTCCAACCTGGTCTTAAACACCTACAGGGAGGGGATCCACAACCTTCTTGGGCAACCTTTAACTTGCTCCACGTTTTTAAATCTGCAAGTCACGAATTACAGCAGGAAAATTGAATAAATATGACATTATTGCTATGTGGGAATTCAATTACCCAAAAACCCATTGAACAATTCTTAACAGAATTGCACTTGCATTCTGTTTACAGAGCCTATTTTCTGAGCCAGCAGTGACCTAAACCAGTACTGCTGCAGGTACTCTAAAATGAAAATGTCCATTGAGCTTGTAAGGTCAATAGACATTTTCATTTTAGACATAAGCTCGATGTCACTGAGCTTATAATATCAAGTCTAGAACTGTGCTTTGCCTTCTGTTTTCCTTCTTTTTAGCAAAACAAAATCCTGTATAGCCTTTCCTCCTACCTATCTGCAACTTCTGAACAGTATTTTCTTCCCAGGATCAGAGTGTACACCCTCAGGACACTGTGGCTGTTTACAGGAATGACCCCGGAAACAAACAGGAAATAACCTAAGTAGTAAGTTAGCAGAAGCACCCTTCAAGGAGACAGATACATAACACCACAGCATGAGAAAAGGCAATCTGCAGGTAAAGTTACGTGCTCTGCTCTTGGTTACTGAGTTAACAAAACTGTGAGACCTTTTTATGAAACACTAGACCAGCCTAAGTAAGAAGAGTTTATAGTTTGGAAATGCATGCTCATGTGCTGTCGTGGCCACCTATGCTGATACCTGTGCTTATACATAAAAAAAAAACCATCTGGGGACACCTGCAAATGTCTCTTAAAATTTACTTGTCTGTTTGCACTGACTTTACATTATGAAAAATAAAGATATCTGAACAACCAAGAGTTTGCTTCTTCCATTTGAACACAGCATTTTTGTTCTTACTACTAAAGGAATCAGAGTCTTGATGTATGCTCACATCTCCTGCAGCTGAGATGATGAGCATGTCCAGTCAGCATATACTCAAATTAGGTATTGGGTATCTTTGCCCCAGCCTCTCATCCTCTCACTTTGTCTGCTGTTTGGCATTAGAGAGAGAGAATGACAACTTAAAATTCTATGGTGAAGACGTTTCTGCTGCTTAATGTCCATTCAAGAAATAACAGTATAGGTACCAGTTACTTTAAGAAAGGCAAAACTCAAGATTTGCACTCAGTAAATGTAAGGAGTATTTGGGGATGATATATAAAACACGTGGAGGTCTAAACAAGGTGATACCTCAGAAGATATATTGAAATTGGAAGATTTTGTAACTGAGTGAGCAAGACATCAAGATCTTTTATTCTTATTATTATATGTACCATCCATAATGGTGACTCTTAAATAACAGATTTGAAATACAGAGAATATTGCACATGTATCCAAGGATGTATCCCAGTACAGACAAACTGTAAGCCAGAGCCCACTGGATATAGTTTGTGAGCTGGTTGGTTTGCTTAAGTAACATTCTGACCAGTACAATAAGTATTATTACTGTTATTTTCAAACAAAATGGCCAATGCAAATTATAAGACAGTGATTGAAGAAAATGAGTGTCATCTCCACATCACTCCCCAAATAAATCAGAGCTGGTAAATATAAAATCAATTTGGTTCTGGAGAGGAATAAAAAAAAAAAAGTTCCTTTTGAGCAGATAGGCTGAGTAATAGAGATTGGTTTCCCCATTGATTTTACTTTCCCTGAAGCCCTTTAAAGCAGATTCTGTGCTCTGAAGTGCTGCATATACTTACAGCACTCTATAAATAAATGTTACTATGTGAATCTATTTCTGATTAAAATCCTGTGTAAATATATATGGAAATTAGGTGCTGCCCCCAGGCATCCTGACAAGCTGCTAATGCAAGCTCCTGCTGCTAAAAAGGTTATGCACTTCTGATTCCAAGGACTTCCTGCAACAACAAGGGTTAATTGTTCTCTGGCTTAATTAAAAATAAAAAATATAGCATAACTAGCTGATTTCTGAAGAGGCCTTAAACAAGCTTGCAACAACTAGAACTGTATGGAGATTGTGAGTAAATATAAATTTTACAGTGGTCTGCAATGGTGTTAGCTAAAAGTGATATTACCAAATGCAGTTAAGAACAAATTGCCAGCAGTGAGAGTTGTTAGTAGAAATGCTACAGGGCAAATAAAAGCTCCAGCAGTGGAGTGATTTAAAAATGGATGAAACAAAGCACTAAAAATGATACTGCAGGGAATTACTCTGAAAAAAAAAAATCCAACAGAAACACTCCCTGTTGTTTTTCTGAGTTCCCTAGAGCTAACACTTTGCTAACATTGAGAAACCCACAACTTAAGCAGCATTTCACAGCCCCTGAAGTAGAAAGAACTAACATTTCCATACTTCAATGCATGGCATCTCTGAAATAGCAGAAGATTACTGTGAAATTATTGTAACTATAGTGAGGCATAGAATGCTCTCACATTGTAAAATAGTCCACTTTCCACCTAGGTTACACCATCAGGTTACTCCACCTGTGTTCCCTGCTCCCATCACGTTTCTGAATCTGACTGCAACACGCCCAAATATAGCCAATTGTTTCTCCAGGTCAGTTGTCTGTTTCTAGCCTGCAGAAGCATGTACAACCCCTCTAAAGGCACTGCCTACTCCTTTTGTGTGCCATCCAACATGTGTCAAATGCTTTGTGCTATCCTAATTCAGTCAGGATCATTTTGAAACTGGAAGTCAGCTATTTAGATTCGCTGTCGGTCAAATACTTGCAACTATCTCTTCCAATCTATCCACACTATTTAATTGCAGGCAGGAGTGAAAATCATTCCATGATCTGATAGCTCACTGTGATGGTGGGTACAAAGCTTCTTGTTTTCTCTAATAAAAATGAATGCATGAGTTGTCTTGTCTTTTGCTGTTCCATCAGACTTTAAACTATTAACTCACTTAGTAGAACCTGAAGGCATTCAACCTGTAATCCCATTAAACATGTACCATTTCATAGAATCAGAGAATGGCAAAGTTGGAAGGGACCTCAAAGATCATCTAGTTCCAACCCCCTGCCATAGGCAGGGACACCTCCCACTAGCACAGGTCACTCAAGACCTCCTCCAACCTGGCCTTGAACACCTCCAGGGAGGGAGCAGCCACAACCTCCCTCGGCAACCTGTGCCAGTGTCTCACCACCCTCACTGAAAAGAACTTCCTCCTAACATCCAGTCTGGCAACAGAATCACGTTCCCCTGACAGACACACACCCAGCTGTGTGTTCAGGAAAAACCTAAGAAGCAGGATCACATATCTACCCACAGCAGCCTCCGTATCTCCTTGTCATCTAGTGCCATAGCTGCATCATAACCTCACTCTAAAACAGGGGTAAGAGATCTTTTATACTGCCTTCTTTATACCTGAACAAATGCTTTATTTAGCTACTTCAGAGTTGGAGTCAGCATTTGAGGTGTGAGGGTGCCAGAGCACTATTTAGGCAGAGTAACTTACTCTCTTACTTTGCTTTTCCCAATACTGAAATCTCATGTAACATCATGCATGACCATGAAATCCTTCCGAAATTCTTTCACTCTTACTACACTGAATAATTTAGTGTTGACAGCATCTCCTTTGTCCCCACCTCATATGTGAATACACCAAAAAGGCATCAAGTTCCCAGGGAAGGTCAACAGTAAGTTACTTTCAAGAGCAACCATTTAAACCATCAAAGATCAGCTTTGTAATGTTTTTAAGAGTCTTAAACGTGAAGCACTATCCAAAACTGTTGAATAAGAAATTCCCAAACCCAAACATCAGCACAGCAGCATGTTTTCAGGCGCAAATATGACCTTTACTGAGCAATTACTGTGTGAACAAAAGGCACAAATATGACCTTTATTGAGCAGTTACAGTCTGAACAAAGCTTTAAACTCAAGACTATGCTTTGTTTATTATTATAGAATGGCTTCCTGAGGGCAAGAAACTTACTATGACAAAAGTATTTCCTGAGCCCACAAAAGGCTTCTGTCACTTCAGCTCTCTTGATCACATCTCTTGTTTTTCCTTAGCTTTCTACTGAAGTGGAACAAGAAAAAGAGAAGAAAGAGTTCTGCAGGCATCTGTGGCTAAGTTGTGGTAATCACAAAGTTACGTTGATAATTAGACATACGAATAGGTTAAGTTATGTTACTGTCTACCCCTTTATCAATTCCATCTGTATGCGCATAAGAATGTTGTAGATAGTACAGGAGCAGACTAAACTGTGGCAGCAGGATGGTTTTCACACCCAGAACAAGCAACTTCTTAAGAGAGCCCAAGTGGAGGCTAGCACAGCCGCACCCCCAGATACAGACAGGCTTCCACAGCGTACCCAGCAGCCGGTGTACTCCCGAGGCAGAAGCACAAGGATTTCAAACCCCGATACTACGCTGCCGATGCAGGTAACGCCCCACACACCCCGGGCCCGGAGCTCCTGAGCAGGTATCCTTCCCCTCCTGGATGCCTCAATCCGGCCGCCTTTCTCCCGTTGCCGGCAGGAAGGCCCCTCGGGCTGCCAAGCCGGGCAGTGGAGGCCCCGGAGGCCGGGAGGCGCTGGTTGGACCCCACGGCTGAGCGGAACTGCCCCGCCTACCCGCTACAGCCCGGCACAGGACTCCCCCACTCGGCCCCCGGCACTGCAGCAGGCGGCAGCTCTCACCAGAACGCCGCGCTGCCGGGCGCTCTGGGCGATGTACTCCAACCGGCGGGCCACGCTGCTCCGTGCCGCTCCCGCCGCATCCTTCCGGCTGCCCAGCCGCAGCGACACCCGCGCCCGGTCCGGCCCGGCGCTCAGCTCCGCGCTGCCGCTCACATGCACCTCCCGCCCGTGCGGTGCCGGGGGCCCGCTGCGTCCTACCAGAGCGGGCGTCGGAGTTGGAGAGTGGGCCGAGACAAGCTCGGCGAAGACACGGGCGGGGGGCGGCGCAGCCAGCGCCATAGCAGCCGGTACCCTCACGGCGCCATGGCAACAAAAGCCGCGCGGCCGCTGCACTCTGGGAGGGGCTCACGTGAAACCAGCGCTTCCTGTCGCCAGCATCGGGCCGCGGCGCTGGCGTCACGCGGACGCCAAGGCGAGGCTGTTTCCGGCAGGAGGCGGAAGTGTGTGTGCCGCGCGCCGAGCGGGGGCTGCCACGGTGGTTAGCGAGGTTCGGCACCTCAGGCGGTTGTGGAAAGGGGATTGAGATTGGTTGATGGGTTGGAGGTTTGAGGGAGGCGTAGGTATACATCTTCTGAGTAGAAACCGTTCTGTTTCTGCCACTTCTGACTTAGATACTGTTTCAGCAAATATGTCCGGAACAACCTGCGAGGGTGAGGAGAAGCAGTGGACCTGTAGTTGCTCTGTGTGTGCGGGAGACGATTTTGTTGTGCCGCTGTATGCCCTGTGCTCGTGGCAGGACCTAGGCAAGGGCGATTAAGAAACATTCTAACAGCAATGCTGCTGGTTCTGGGTGGAGTTATTTTGCAGCACACGTTGTTGGCTTTGATAATGTCTGCTAGCCGCGTCTTGATAATGTTTCTTTAAGGAAGACTCAGGAGTGTGGTCTGGTATCTCAGAGAATCACAGAATGCTTCAGGTGTGAGGAGAGCGCTGGAGAGAGGGTCCAGCTCTTGGCCTTAGCAGGATTAGTCAGAGCAGGTTGCACAAGACCAGTTGAGTTTTGAGTGTTTCCAAGGATGGAGACCCTGGAGCCTATCTGGGCAACATACACCGGTGTTCGACCACACTTTTAATAAACGCAAAGTATTTTATTTCGTTTGTGTGGAGTTCCCTTTCTTTTAATCTGTGTCAGTTCTGTCCTGTCATTGGGCACAGCTGAGAAGAGCCTGGCTTCCTTGTCTTCACTCCAATCAGGCATTTATATACATTGATAACGTCTCCCTGAGCCTTCTCTTTTCAAGGTTACATGTCCCAGCTCTTTCAGCCCTTTGTCACAGGAGAGATGTGCCAGTCCCTTCATCATCTTTGTGGCCTTTTGTTGGACTCTTCATTTTTTCTGTGTCTCCCACACTGGGGACCCCAGAACAGGACATACGACTCTAGACGTGTCTCACCAGTGCCAAACAAAGGGGAAAAAAAACCTCTTTTGACTTGCTGGCAACACTTCTAATCCAGCCTAAAGAATGTTGGCCTGCTTTGCCATGTGGGTGTATGATCCAGAACCTCCCAAGTCCTCTTCTGCTTCATAGCTTTGTGTGTCCTCTGGCTTTGAATCTGTTTTCTTGCCAGATTTGCTGAACACTTAAAACTCTAAAGGAAATGGATTCAACCTGTTAGGTCATTTGTTAACCTCTGGAGATGACACTCCATACCTAAAGTTTTAAGTGTAACTGACTTTGATCAAAGTTTTATGACAACGAGGAAGCTTGTAACAGAATCCAGAAATATTTGTCCCTAATCACTTGACATAAAATCAATTTGAGAGTTTAGCAATGCTTAGAATGTATTAATGTAATTTTAAGAAATAAATACAAAAGGAAAAAGGAGCACTGAGAAATCACACAATTGTGCAGAAGCTATTAAGTGTCCATCAGAAATTCTTTCATTAAACAGGGAGTTAAAGACGCTGTTTAAAGTAGTCTTGTCAGAGCAGTAAGCAGCAATAATTTAGTTTTGTTTAGCCAAGATATTTGTAGGGGATGTTAAGTATATCAGTGGACACACTTTTAAGTATTTGATGCTGCTTGTCAAGATATCATTAAAGCTTTCACAGATTCACTGATTGTATTGGGTTGGAAGAGACCCTCAGAGATCACCTTGTCCAACACTCCTGCAGTGAGCAGGGACACCTCCAACTATAGAGATCAGACTGTCCAGTGCCACATTCAGTCTGATCCTGAGTGTCTCCAGGGACAGGGCCTCAATCACATCCCTGGGCAACCTGTTCCGGTCTTTCACCACTCCCACTCTAAAGACTTCTTCCTTATGTCCAACCTAAATCTCCCCTGCTCCAGATTCAAACCATTGTCCCTTGTCCTATCACTACAAGCCCTTCTAAACAGTCCCTCCCCAGCCTTCCTCTACATCCCCTTCAGATACCGAAATGTAGCTGTAAGGTCTCCATGGAGCCTGCTCTTCAGGCTGAGCAGCCCCAATTCTTTGAGCCTGTCCTCATAGGAGAGGTGTTTCAGCCCTCTGATCATCTTTATGGCCCTCTTCTGGACCCACTCCAGCAGGCCCATGTCTCTCTTGTGTCAAGGGCCACAGAGATGGATGTTGTACTCCAGGTGAGGTCTCACCAGAGCAAAATGGAGTGGCAGAATCATCTCTTGACCTGCTGGCTATGCTTCTTTTGATGCAGCCTGGGATGCGATTTGTCTTCTGAGCTGTGAGTGCACATTGTTGGCTCATGTCCCCAGGTTGTTTTTGTGTGTTCAAGACTAATTTGGTTTAACTCTTGATTAAAAGTGGTTTGCCTTTTTATGAAAGACAGCCCATATCAGACACAATAAATTGGAGCAGGTGCACACATGCACGCAGATGTGCAATGAAATTTCATTCTTCATAATGCAGTGCTGTATGGTCTCTAACTTTCTGGGGTCACAGTGTCTTGTAGAAACATTAAAAAAAGTTGTCGTAATGAAGAGCTTAATTGGATGACCCCTTGAAGACTGGGCATGAAATTAGATGCAAGTTAATCTATGAAAAAAGACTTTTCCCCTGGAACAAGGCCAAGTGTTACTAAAGAGTTAGCATGCAGTGAAAGATCATCATACTCTAAGAACAATCTAATAACTTTTACTTTGCAGGCTTTAAGGGTAATTTGCAAAGCTCCAGTTTAAATGCATTGAGAGTCCATCACTCAGAATTTGAATATAAAGCCAAATCTGTGGATAATAAGCTTTTCCTGACTTCCAGGTTGAGTAGGAAGCAGTTTTAAAAATGATGGCTTAAACTATTGCTCCGAGCTGCAAAAGCTAATTTAATTGTGAATGTCATTCTGCTAAATTACAGCTGAATTAAACAATTGAAAACTCAACTACAGGCTATGAAGAGATGGAGAAAGTGCTGAATTGTGGGTGAGATTTGGTTTGGTTTTCTTCTTCCTTAGGAAACAGATGGGTTTATGTTTGGACCTGTATCTGGAGGGTAGCAGTGAAGTGCTGCATCGCTTGTGACTTTCTGCAGTGGAGCTGCGTCTATTTAGCAAGGTCAGAGATTTGAGGTTTGGAATGTGTGTGTCAAGGAAACCTCTGCTAAAGCTTCTGTCAAATGCTGTTTTGTGAAAGGACAATTTACAGTAGCCACTTTGATGTCTTTCTGTCACGTGTCTTAGATGCTGACAGTGTAGTGTAAAATATATAATGAGTGGAAGCCCTATGTCACATTTATGTATCACTTGGTTTTTCCTCATGATGTTTTTATGCAACACTGGTTAGTTACTCACTTCATGGAGGATGTTGACAATCACTCTGTAGGGTAAATAAATATCCAATGGAAGCCAGATTTCATAGAATCACAGAATTGTTTTGGTTGGAAAAGACCTTTCAGGTTGTCAGGTCCAACTGTCAACACCACCATGCCCATCAAATCATGTCCTGAAGTGCCACGTCTACACATTTTTTAACACCTCCAGGGATGGTGACTCCACCACCTCCCTGGGCAGCCTGTTTCAGTGCCTCAAAACTCTTTCAGTAAAGAATTTTTTCCTAGTATCCAACCTAAACCTCTCCTGCTGCAAATTTTGACTGTTTCCCCTTCCCATGTTGCTTGATACTAGGAAGAGACCAACACTCACCTCTCTACAATCTCTTTTCAGGTAGTTGTAGAGAGCAAGAAGATCTTCCCTCAGCCTCCCCTTTTCTATTTGTTTTAAAAACCATGTGAGATTCAAAATTGAGAAGATTGGATCTGAAAAAGCATAAAATATTTTTTTTCAAAATGTAAGATTAATTTGCCAGGCTTCTAAATTACTGAATTCCTAATACCAATTAGCAATGAGCTACAAACCTTTACTTGAGCATTTTTTATCTTTTAAGAAATGTGCATGGAAGACAGAACAAAAGTAGCCCTGATGGTGTTTTATTTAGAAGATCAAAATTTACTGCTAAGCTTGAACCAATGTAGAACTTAGATGATTTCTGTCAAATCTCCTGAAATATGTCTGCTCAGAAGGACTTTTCTTTCCTCCTCATGGACTAATTGCTGAGGCTTGAGTGGAACTTACTAGAGCTCACAGGAGGTGAGGGAGAGTGTGACCATTCAGAAATAAGCTGAAATACTATGCTCAGGAATGTGGATGAGAAGAAGCAGCAGAGGTGGGAAAGAAGCTCAGACCAGGGCAGCTGACAGCAAGAGACTCTGTGATTTTGTGTAGTCAGAGGAGTAAACTTAGGAAGAAGTAGATAGTGACACAGTGACAACCTTAGAAAGCTAAGTGAAAGAGTGCTAGAAATGTGTCCTTATTTTTGTGCCAAGACTTTTTTCATGCTTAAGAAGCTACTAGAAAAGGCAACAGAGATTGGTGTCATTTCTCTGGGTTTGGCAAGCTTTTATTTGTTACTCCTCAGATTTTCCATGTTTAGAATTGCTTTTGAAGACCCTGGGTTTTGGTTTTCTCCTTTGCCAACCATACTTAACTTGATCCAACTCACTTGTTTTTCAACTCATTCTCTACCTTCCCTTTCCCCTTTCCCCTTTCCCTTTCCCCCTTTTCCCTTTCCCCTTTCCCTTTTCCCCTTTTCCCTTTCCCCTCTTCTTCTTCTTCCCCCAAAACAGTAACTTGTGTTTTTTAAAGTGTAATACAAGACTTTAATTTTCTTTTCTGTACCACAAAACTTTTTTTTTTTTTTTTTACCTAAAATTTCCATGTGCACTTCATACATACCTGGGAATGTGTAGAATGCTCTTCAGTCTTACAAATGCATTGCCTTTGGTTTAGAGTATGTGTTTGCTTGCTATTAAGTTATTTTATTGTAGGTCTCTGTGCTATAATGTTTATGGACCCAGCTTGAAGTTGAATTCCCCTCTGAATAATTTCTGTCCCCTCAGTACATAAAAATACATCAGATACATCGTATCAGGCTGAAAGAGTTGAAGTAGTTTAGCCTGGAGAAGATAATGCTCCCAGGAGAACTTATTGCAGTGTTTCAATGCACACTTGGGGACAGATTTTTTTAGAAGGGGCTGTTGTGACAAGACAAGCAATTATGATTTTCAACTAAAGAAGGATAAACTCAAAATAGATATAAAGAAGAAAATTTTTACAATGAGGGAATGACAGTGGTGAAATACTGGAACAGGTCCCCCAGAGAGGTGGAAACATTTAAGGTGAGGTTGGATGAGGCTCTGAACAACCTATCTAGTTGAAGATGTCTCCGCTCATTGCAGGGGCATTGGATTAGTTAACCTTTAAAGGTCCCTACCAATCCAAACTATTTTCTGATTCTATGATATTATATTCTGCTTCAAAAATTAAATTTTTTTTTTCTGTTTTAATATATCTGAACTACATATCTGCTAACTGTACCTTCCTGCAGTTGTCAGGAGTCCAGTCTTATCAGTCAGAAATAGTTTGACTTTTTTGTTATTCCATGACACTTTTCTTTGTGGCATGGAATAGTCATGGAGTCATAGAATGGTTTGTGTTGGAAAGGACCTTCCAAAGGTCATCTAGTCCAAACCCCTGCAGTGAGCAGGGACTCCTCCCCTAGATCAGGTTGCTCAGAGCCCCATCAAGCCTCACCTTGATTATCTCCAGGGATGGGGCCCCAACCACCTCCCTGGGCAGCCTGCTCCAGTGTTCCACTTCTCCCATGGTAAGGAACTTGTTCCTAACATCCAATCTAAATCTGCTTTTCTCTCATTTCAAACCATTACTCCTCATCCTATCACTGCAGGCCTTTGTAAACAGTCTCTCTCCATCCTTCTTGTAGCCCCCTTCAGGTGCTGGAAGGCTGCTATTAGGTCTCTGTGGAGCCTCCTCTTCTCTAGGCTGAACACTCCCTCCCTCAGCCTGTCCTCGTAGCAGAGGTGCTGCAGTTCCACGACCATATCTGTGCCCTTCTGTTGTGGAAATTAATAATAGAATAACAATATGAATGTTCATTTTGGTATGAATATTAGTTGTTATTATTAATATTAAAAAAACTCAGGAAAATACCTGTACTAGTGGGAGGTGTCCCTGCCTATGGCAGGGGGTTGGAACTAGATTATCCTNTAAAAAAACTCAGGAAAATACCTGTACTAGTGGGAGGTGTCCCTGCCTATGGCAGGGGGTTGGAACTAGATGATCCTTGAGATCCCTTCCAACCTTACCATTCTATGATTCTATAAAATTCCCTAAGATTCTTTTGAATTTTAGGTCAGCAGGAAGTAGTTGCACAAAGGGTATTTACTAATACAGAGTTAAACAGTTTAAACAAACAGAACTTGGAAAATAGGAATGCAAGAACAGGAAAATTTCTAACTACACCTATGGAGGCTTAGCATTACCTCTAGCATATGTACTCACGATGTGTTGATCCCTGAGTAAGTTTCCTGTACAAAGATGCTTCCAAAAACCACAATTATGATCCCAGGGATAAAACACAAAATATTTCAGGCAGAGGGAAGAAGAGGAGACTGGGTGCTAAGAGGAAACTGGATGCTAAGCTGCTGGTGCAAGCTGCAAACATGTGGCCGCTGTGATTCCCAGTTAAAATGAGCTGTGGATGGAGTGCTCCTCCGTGGCGAGTCAGTGTTGAAAAGGCATGGATTCTAAATCTCACCCCCATTAAATACATTAGTTTGAAAGTGAAAGTGGCCAATAGGCACTAACATCATTGTTCTGACCAATGAATTCAAAGCTTTGTGCCTCGTGTTGACTACACAGGCACATTGAAGGGCTGCAGAAGATGCTTGATACGTGGCTGCTCCTCACGGCACAGCTTTGCTGGAGCCAAACCCTCCGTTGTCTGACTGCTCAGGCACAGCTTTGCTGGAGCCAAACCCTCCGTTGTCTGACTGCTCAGGCACAGCTTTGCTGGAGCCAAACCCTCCGTTGTTCGACTGCTCACGGCACAGCTTTGCTGG
>WBNM01017687.1:24092-38404 GCA_013399055.1 Ramphastos sulfuratus | reverse complement strand
GCACCAATATGTTTCCTGGCCTTGAGTTTTCCTCTAATATTTTTTCTTTTTCTTTTTTTTTTTTTTTTTCCAGCAAGGGCCCTGGTTTGCACCTGAAATGGTGAAGTAGGTCTCTTATGTTTAAAAACATAGACCATAGGGAGTTATATACATAATAAAGAAAATAGATAATTGCAAGATTAACCATCTGGCTCTGTTTATAGCAATCTGGCACGCTCTGGGAGTTTTCAAGGTTAGATTCTGCACCCTTTCTCTTTGCAAGGAAGCAGAAAGCAGTGCCTTACAACTGTTTAGGTTTCCCCACACTGGAGCATGCCACAGAGGGTTGTGACAGGGGCCAAATGATGTCCAAGAGCAGAGAATGAATATCACTTCAGTTTGTTCTTTGTTTTGGGTGATAGTTGTTTTTCAGAGCACAGAGGAAGACAATTTTGCTGTTAGATGATCCTGCTGTATCAGTGGATTCTCCTGTGAATGTATTAAGTGAGATGCAGAAATTTCTCCAGCATTAGAGAAAGTCAAACAATGAAATACTTTGCAGCTCTCCTTTGATTGTGCTGTCATTGAGAGTGATCGCTGAAGTGTGTTTAAAAGGAGTTATTGTAACACATACTGAAAAATCAATACAAATGTTAGCTGTCTTGCAACATTGTGCTTTGGGATTACAGGAGCTGGGAACAGCTGAAGTCAGTGTGTTTTATGAAAATGGAGTTTATGCAGCATACAAATGTGATTGCAGAATCTGCTGTCATTTGGCAGGTCTGTTTACACTGGCTGCATTGAGAAGCTAAGCTCTGTTTTAAGTTGCATCAGTTCTAAGAAGAGCAACACCACAAGTGAGTGAGAAAAAGGAATGAGAAAAGAGCTGAATCTCTTTGCTCTAGTATATCAGCCCCAACTTTCTTTACCAAACTCTAATCATCAATGTCCAGAGCAGAAATAAAATGCAATGGACTTTACAGATAGTGCTGGGGAAATGTCATGGGTAGTGGAAATTGTTTTAGAGGTGATGGGACCAGAAAAGGACCCATCTTTAACTCTTAGAGTTCAGGTTGAATTTTCATGCTTTGCTGCTAAGGGGCACAGCAGTGTTTCTTTACCCATAAACTGAAGATGTTAAAAGATATGGCACTTCAGGATATAGCCTAATGGCCATGGTGGTGTTGAACTGATGGTTGGACTCAGTGATCTTAAAGGTCTTTTCCAACCAAAATGATTCTATGATTCTATTAATTCAGACAACAAGACACCCACAGAAGTCCAAAATGTAATTTAGAGTAGCTTTAACAGAGTAAAAAACCCCAAACTTACTTTCAAAGTTAAGCTCCTTAGAGACTGCTTCTTTTTCTTGTGTTTTATTCCTTTTGGTGTTCTGTCATTTAATGCTGTTTTAATCAGCAATATTTGCAAATTATTTTTGCATGAATAATGCATACTGTGAATCTGTTTTGACCATTTATAGGCATCTTTTTTTGCAGAAGGAAAACTGCAGACCTATCTTCATTTACTTTGTACTCCTTGTGCTGTAGTGGAATAGGAAAGGTGGAGTCAATTAGTGCAAGTGAGAATTGAGATCCATGCAGAAAGAGCAATGAGCAACTGAAGAAATGGTTTTGAATGGAAGAGCTTCTTATTAGCCCTCCTAACACAATCCTGGGAGGTGCTGAGGGTTCTCAGTTCTCATCAGCTTCAAAGCAAATTTGTGTTCAGTGTTTTCTTGCAGAATTAGGGGTGCAGAAATGAGGGACAGATGCTAATGAACTGATGGGATGACAAACAAGAAAGGAAATCCTATGTGTGAGAAAGCATCCCTTTGACAATTTTCAGTACGTCATGGCTTGTGCAGTGACAAAAAATGGCATAAGATGGCAGTAAAAGATTGCAAAATGTGGTGGCTTGGAGTGACACATTCCAGTAAATCAACCACTGGCTTGTAATGAACAGGACTGTATAGCAAGTGATGAAAAGGAGGGTGCTGAGCTCCATCTAGGTACTGGCTTCTAACTTTTTTTTTTTTTTAAATTTTCCTCAGAGTAAAATCTGCAATTTATTTGACATTTATACTTTTCTGATCTGAGTGAGGGAAAAGGGAACAGCGTTTCGCACCATATTGCCATCTGCGTGAAAGCTCTCAAAATTCACTGCTCATACTTTCCTGTGCTGCATGAGGATGGCTCCAAATTTAGAGTCCTATTAAATATGGCATCATGTGCTGATAGGAGTTGAAGCAGGTTGAAGCAGATTGAAGCAACCACATTAGTAATGCACATACAACTTTGCAGCCTTCCTAGAGAAGCGTAAGCAAGATGAAGAGAAGGGTATTGAGATCATCCACTGCTAAACTCCTGCATGGAGGACACATTGTTGTGGACCTAGACCTGTATTGGCAGATTTAACCAAAGCCCAGGGGCTGTGCTTGGCCTGCACAGGGAGGGAAAGCTGCAGGGAAAGCTTCATTAGAGGCTCTGGTGATACTTAGATTCTTGTAACCTTACAGTCTAGTGTTATGATCTGGCAACACACGGCTGTCTTGTCTTGGCCAGAGAAATGACTTTTGAATATGTTTGTCATAACTCTATGAACTATATTTGGTTATCTATCTATAATTATAGATATATAATAGATATATAGATAGATATATGATAATATAGATCTATATAATCTATAATTACTGTTCGTGATAACTCTATGAAAAGGATCTGGAGAAAACCAGAGGGACATCTTTCTGGATACTTAATTCCACTAGGATTTCTCCAATGTAGGCATTGCTGAAAAAGATAATGCATGGGTTACTTGCAAAATGTAGGTGTGTAGTTTCTCAGTGTCAACAATTTAATTATCTCTTTGCTGAAATTTTCAGTAACAACTTTGTTTTAGTATTTATGAGTTACGTTNAGGCTGATGAGGGGTTTGGAGGGCACAGCATATGAGGAGCAGCTAAGGGAGCTGGAGTTGTTTAGTCTGGAGAAGTCTAAGGGGAGATCTTATTGCTCTCTACCTGAAAGTAAGTTGCAGCGAGGCTGATGTTGGTCTTTTCTCCCAAGTAATTAGTAATAGGATGAGAGGAAATGGACTTAAGTTGTGCCAGGACGAGGTTTAGATTAGATATTAGGAAGCATTTCTTTCCTGAAACAGTGGTCAGGCATTGGAACAGGCTGCCAAGGGAAGTGGTGGAGCCACTGTGCCTGGAGGTGTTCAAGAAGCTGTAGGTGTGGTACTTCAGCATGTAGCTTAGAGGTCATGGTAGTTGGGTTATGGATTGGAGTTGATGATCTTAAAGGTCTTTTCCAACCTGTATGATTCTGTAGCCCTGCTGTATACTTTATATTCCTCTCAAACAAATGATGGTAGCATTTTCAGCTACTTCTTTTCATCCTTAGATCTCTAAGTGTTTTGTAACTGCAGATATGATTTACCAAAAAGGACTCTATGTGAACAAAGTAAAATTGACACAAAGCAGCAAGGAGATGAGTAGACATCTTCTAAAGTGACTGGCAATGTATGGCCTGACCTCTGTTTTAGTGGGGAAGAGTAGATGTGGAAGAAGTGATTACTTTTGTTTAAATTTGTCATGACCTTCACTCCACAAAATGATCATTTTCAGCATCTCCTGATTGCCAGGGAGTCATGTGGTTATGAGTAACTTTCATCTGGTATCTAAGCCAAAGGTTAAAATACAAAATTTATGGGATCATTAAGGTTCGAAAAGACCTCTGAGATCATCAAGTTCACCTTTCAACCCAACACTGCCATGGCCACTAAAGTATCTCCCAAAGTAAAGTAAAGTATCTCCCAATGTTTATTTTATGTCAGTTACATCTTTAATGTTGATTCTGCCCTTAAGGGTATTTAAAAAACAGTAAGACAGTAAGCCATTCAATATGACTGCACAGACCTGCTTCTTACTGAAGTTACTGTGAGCTGTCAGCAAAATGTGAAAGCAAAACAGATGAAATAAGAACATATTCCACTCTGTATTGTAAAATATTAAAAAAAAAAAAAGGAGAAAATACTATGAATCAGTTAAAATGCTTATTAGTTAAAACATTTGCCAAATATGAAAACAAGTTAGTTTCTCTTCAGTTCAATCCTCAGCCAGAATTTTAAGCCCTTGTAGGAATGCTTTAGTGGTAAAGGTCATCAAGGTAAGTTCTTCTTCTAAGAAACCCCCTAGATTTCTGATCCTCAGATATATTTTGACTGTTGTCATCAAAATAGTGTTTCAGCATCCTTTCTGAAAGGCCACACTAATTCCTCCAAAGCTTTAGGATTACCTTAACTAATAAACTCAGGTCTTTTTATTTATTGCTTATAAACATGTCTGTGTACAACAACGAATCATCCAAAAGCAGGAATTCCAGAGATAAAGTAAAATCCTGTTTCACAGGTTCTCAAGAAGAAATATTTTTTTTCCCTGTCTCTGTGGAGTTAATTTTGAGGCTAGCACCTGACAAGGCACTAATGATTCTCCTTGATGGCTCTTCCTTCTAATCCATGCACTTTCTGAGACTGAGAAATACAGAGAAAAGTAGAACACATTTCAGAAATGTAGCTCTGCAGATACATACACATTTTCTTTCTGATGTTTAAACAGGAAGCTAGAAATACTTGGATGTCAAACAGTTCTATCCATTCCTGGGTTGATTTGCCACACTTTGTTATATCCACAGCTTGTAGTTCATGTTGTGCTCAGTGAAAGGATTTAAAGAGTTTGTAAGAGAACGGCTGTGGTTGCTTGCTTGCCTTTGTGTCTTCATGGATTTGGACCAAATGCAAAAAGACCTGGCACATATCCTCTGTGCAAAGGAAAATGCAGCTGAATAGTTTATTAGCAATGTGAATACACAAAACAGAACCAATCCCAGACAGTTTTGTAAGCTCCAGTAACTCAGCAAATGTTAAATAAAGTGTGCTGCTCATTAGTCTCAGTAGATGAGTTGTTATGAAACATTAATATATGTCTTAAAATATATATATATACTATATATCATTTTGATCTGAAGGTGGTGAGATACTGGAATGGGTTGCCCAAAGAAGTTGTGGATATTTTATGCCTGAAAGTGTTTAAGAGATACTGGAATGGGTTGCCCAGAGAAGTTGTGGATATTTTATCCCTGAAAGTGTTTAAGAGATACTGGAATGGGTTGCCCAGAGAAGTTGTGGATATTTTATCCCTGAAAGTGTTTAAGAGATACTGGAATGGGTTGCCCAAAGAAGTTGTGGATATTTTATCCCTGAAAGTGTTTAAGACAGGGCTGAGTGAGGCTTTGTATAACCTGGTCTAGTGGAAGGTGTCCCTGCCCATGGCAGGGGGTTTGGAACTAGGTGATCTTGAAAGCCCTTTCCAACTCAAACTGTTCTATGATTTTGTGAGGATCTGTTGGGAATTTTAGCCCCTCCCTTATGCTGAGATGTTATTCTAATGCAGCTGAAATGTTCAGGAGAGGTGAATATAAGACTGACTCTCCTGGCTCAGCTTTGGATCTCAAACTGATACCAACAACCCTGGTTCATATGGATTAATAACTGAGAGTGGCAGCTGCAACACAACATATTTGAATATTACTGTTATGAACTCCCCTAAAAGGCATAATTTTTCTTGATGTTTACAAAAGCTGAGAGCGAGTTTGCTGGCTACAATTTGCAGGAGCAAGTGCAGTCACTTGTGGTTAATTTAAGCCTACCCAGGTGGCAACAAAGCATCCCAAAGCTGCTCCCTCACTCCTACCTCCCTCCAATGAGGTGAGGAGGAGAAATCACAACACAAGGTTCAAGAATCAAGAAAAAGGACAGAGAGAGCTCAGTCACCAGTTATGATATGAGTAAAAGACTGACTTGACTCGGGGATACAGAATCAATTTTATTTGAACATCAAAGCCACCACCAATTTACCAATTGAATCAGAGCAGGGCAGTGATAAATACAACTGGATCTTAAAAAACACTCTCCCATCAGACAGGACAGAGGAAAAACTGTGTCTGGTGCAGCAGAATCCTCAAAAGCATTACCCATGCTAAAATTTATTTTGTGCCTTCATATCCCTTAGATTGTACTGCAGTGAGCTGTCTAAGACCTGGTTGTTGGGAAGGTTTATTACCTCAGTTTTGTAGATCTCTCTCATAAATCTTTGCCTGTAAGCTTCCTGGAAGAGTGATCAAAATTGTTTTCTCTCCTGTCAATAGACTTCCAAGCAATCAACCCTCTGAACTGCTTTCCTAATAGTGATGCTAAGTTAAAAAGCAAATAAATTCACTCACATGATATGAATCTATTGCAGGACAGTGAGGAAATCTATCTCAGTTTGGATGCTTATGGTTTTTCCTTAACATGTCTGAAAGAAGTTCCTATTTAAACATCCAAAGATCAGTAGGTTGCCTACATAATAATGCAAGTAAAGAAATGTTCTAACTACAAAAGCCAATGCCTTTAAAATATGGTTGCTATGGCTTCTTTCATGGATTTTACTCTTACTGTCTGTAAAAGGGATCATCAGTACATATCTGTGATCTCCACACAAGGTGTCTCCAGACTCCTAGGGAAGTGATATTCAGCAGTTTAGGAACAAGCTGGGCACCCAAATTCTGTACCATTTGTTCACATTGGGCCAAATATTAAGCACCTGTTCTGGAAACAGAATGTGTAAGCTCCTACTAAGTACTTCATTTCCTTCTGAATTTAATAGGGATCCTTAGGCATCTAGGAATAGTGTTGGCAATAGGCAGCCCACAGAGATGCATTGAAGCAGCTTGTGGAATCAGAACTGTCTCACTGCCTCCACATCCTCTTGATGCTTAGGGGAGAGTTGGATTTGCAGCCTGAAACGATTTCATGGACTCTGGTGGTGAGTCTTTGGACAGAACAGAGGTGCTACAGCAGTAACAGAGATGCTTTTCCTTTTCTTTGTACTGACTCAGTTCTCAGCCAGGCAAAATGGAAAATGCCTTTCTGCTGGGCCAGTAACCACGCTGAGAAAATATTGTATGCAGTTGTCCCATCGCGGTTGGACAACTGTGTAACCAGGAGTGGAAGCTACTAAGGAACACCTGGAAAAAGGGGCCCATTGCTATTGGGGAGTGGTAAGAGCCCCAGTATGGGAGAAAGGTGTAGTTTCTGTCACTGTTCCTGCATTTTATCTAATTGCTTTCTAGTTATAAGTTAATAAATATTGTTGGAACAGAGATGAACACCTAGGACGTGGGCTCTTGACTCTCAGAGGACTGTTACTTTATTCACATTCCCTGGGATTTATGTCACAGAGTTATTCCTGACAAAAAACAGAACCTGAAATGAAGAATGATGATTTAATTGGGGGCAAGATTCATCTGCCCTACTGTTAATTGCTTTGAAGTTTGTTGTTTAATAAGGAAGTGATCTAGGCTGTTCATCAGTGTCCAGGAGGGATAGCCAGAAAATTACTCAGCCCATCCTGAAACAGGAGATGCTGAGCAGAAAGAAACCAATATCAAAACACACCACTTTGGGGTATGGAGGAAACTTGCTTACCCAAAGTGTGAGCTTATGGAAGTCAAGGTGGTGGGAGACAAATTGCACTCTGGGTGTGCTAGAAATCAGTTTGGGTTCATAGAATCACAGAATATCAGGGGTTGGAAGGGACCTCAAAAGCTCATCCAGTCCAACCCCTCTGCCAGAGCAGGGTCACCTAGACCAGGTCACACAGGAATGTGTCCAGGAGGGTTTTGACTATCTCCAGAGAGGGAGACTCCACAACCTGCCTGGGCAGCCTGTTCCAGTGTTCTGTCACCCTCACAGGGAAAAAAAATTCCTCATGTTTCCAGGGAACTTCCTGTGCCTCAACTTCCACCCATTGCCCCTTGTCCTGTCATTGGACATCACTGAGCAGAGCCTGGCTCCAGCCTCTTGGCACTCACCCTGCGCATATTTATAAATATTGATGAGGGCACTCTTCAGTCTCCTCCTCTCCAAACTAAAGAACCCCAGCTCCCTCAGTCTCTCCTTCTAAGAGAGATATTCCGCTCCTTTAATCATCTTTGTGGGTCTGCGCTGGACTCTCTCAAGCAGTTTTATGTCCCTCTTGAACTGGGGGGCCCAGAACTGGACACTGTGAATCACATTGAGAGTTCCTTAATGTGATTGTTTTTGAAGTGCGGATTGGATCTCAAAGGAAGAGTCAGGTTCTGTGAACATGAATGTCTGCCCTGTCTTCCTTTTGCACGTTGGAAAACAAAGTAATTACACATGCATGAAGGTGTTACACACCAAACCAACTTGAATAGTGGTGTGACAAGCACTAACTCTTTTTGTGTGCACGAAAAAGCTGCAACCAGCAATACAGGCAGCTTTGAGAGATCTGGAGAGCGTTCTGAAATATCAGCCCTTTGTGTAAATTCAGTATGTATATCTGAGGTAAAGAAAGCCATTATGGATATGTTTTATTTATATTTCTGTTCCTCAGGAAGGTAGCAGAATTTTAGGAAATGGGACATGCTGTGCCCACAGGGGAGAAAAAAATCTTGTAGATATGTACTGTGCATACAAGGACAGAGCCAAGTCATCTGGCAGGCGTATCGCGTGCCTGCCTTGCTCCATTGAAAATTGCAGGTTTAATTGGGTTCTTCTCCTGCTGTTTTTTTAACAATACTGAACCTGTCACTGTGCAGGCAACTTTGTATATGAAAAATGTCAAAAAAAGATTAGGATAAGTGGCATCCCAGTGAGTTCCTTAATGCTCAGGGCGCAGATGGCAATTCTCCGAAGACTACGGCGGCAATAGAAGTAAGATGTAGGAAAACAAAGCAGAAATTGCCACACGATACAGTTTAGTTCTATGCAAATCAGGAAGCATTAAATGTCAGGATCCTGATATTTTTTTTTTTTTTAAGGAAGAAAACACACAGCACTCACAAAGAATGTTAAGCTGCCTGGCCCCGGTAGTGCCAGAAATCCGTTCAATCCCCACGTGGCACCGGTAGCAGTAATGTAGGTTTCTGTATGCTCTACTCATCGTGTGTTGATGCCAACCTGAGGGGGTATGCCTCATAAAGGATTCACAGGCAGCACTTGAAGGGAAAAGTTGTCTCGAATCACTATGAGGAGCAACTGGGAATAAGCTTCCATCTCACATCCTCATCCTTGCCTTGACTCCTAATCATCTGAGCTGTGCCTCCAGGAAGGGGCTTCCCTCCAGACGAGCTGGAGTCAGTTGTTTACTCCAGAAAATTTCCTCAGAAGTGGGGCAGCAGTCATCTGTGAGACATAACCAGAGAAGGGAGCAGTGTCTTCTTTACATATAACCTTTATTGGGTAATTCTGAGTGGGCAGAATACTTCATGTGGGATGCAATTCCCTTCTCCAATTGCAAGGATTTGAACCACCTGCCACCACCTAGCTGAGCATCCCAGGCAGTGAGGCATAGATACCTTGGCCTATACACCTGTGAGAGGGAGGAGAAGGAAGAAGGGCAGAAGGAAAAAGTCTGCTACTTTACATCTCTTTTAAAGGTTGCCTAAAATTATTGGGATTGGCTTAATCATTGGGATATTTATCTTTGTAGGATGGGAGTCCTGAGAAAGAGCAAAACACATGGCCCATGCCTCAGGTGTCCAGCCTGGAGCCAGCAGGAGTGTCACTTTTGCATGGAATGCAGAGTTCCTTCACAAGGTAATTTTAGCTGCCCAAATTAACTGAAAACTTATGAAACATGTCTGCTACTTCACAGGCAGAGATTGTCAGAATTAAGCCTCTCCTTTGACAATCCTTCCTTTTTCTTTCCTGGCACACGTTACTCAGAGACACATAGTGTTATGTCTTTTCCATACTCTTTCTCTTCTTCCCCCCTCCCCCCTCCTCAGTGTCTCTGCTGAAGCTTTTAGCTGTTCTTCTATTCATGGTGCTGTCTTTGATTTCTGTTTATTCCTGGTACCATGCAGTGCCACATAATCAGGCTGCAGTAGTGTCACTGAACAAACCCTTCCTTCCAAGCAGAGAACATATCATGCCTTTGGATTTCAATAAGGGAGTTGTCTCGTTCGTGGGACCCATATTCCCAATCTTAAATCTGGGCAGCTAATCCCACAAGGTAAGTTTAAATTGCCACAGGAGTCCTGAAGGTGTGGGTGACACTAGAACAGGCTGCCCACAGAGGCTGTGGAGTCTCTTTGTGTGGGCACTGTCAAAACATCTGGGTGCATTATTGTGCAACCTGATCTAGGTGATCTTGCTTTAGCAGGAGGGGTTGGACTAGATAATCCCCACAGGTCCCTTCCAACCTCTGCCATTTGGTGATTTGATAGCCCCAGATAATTTCTTTTATGTGATGTGCCAGTATCCTTTAAAAAAAAAAAAAATGCAAGCCTAACACTGAAGTAAGGGAAGAGTTGCTAGAGACAAAAGTAAACTTCACAACAATTGTTTTAGCTGTTAAAAAAAGGTGATTCTTCCTTTACACTTTTCTCTTCATGTCTTTAACGGATGAGTATGAAAATTTTCTGACTTAACTTTTAAATAGCTGCTATGGATCTCTTGCCTTTGACTTACCCACAGACCAGGCCTTGATATGACATATGTATGTCATCAGCAATTGCAAGAGTGTGTTTTGCTCCAGAGAGCTGTTAACTAATGCTAAGAAAGTTACATCATTGTTTCATCACATGCTGCACACATGTAGGAATGGGTCGAGGCAATCCCAAGCACCAATACAGGCTGGGCAGTGACTGGCTGGAGAGCAGCCCTGAGGAGAGGGACTTGGGGGTGCTGGTGGATGAGAAGCTCAACATGAGCCAGCAGTGTGCACTTGCAGCCCAGAAAGCCAACCAGAGCCTGGGCTGCATCAGGAGAAGTGTGGGCAGCCGGTCAAGGGAGGTGATTCTCCCCCTCTACTCCGCTCTGATGAGACCCCACCTGGAGTACTGCATCCAGTTCTGGAGCTCCTATTACAAGAGGTATGTGGACATACTGAAATGTGTCCAGAGAAGGGCCACAAGGATGATCAGAGGGCTGCAGCACCTCTGCTATGAGAACAGACTGAAAGAGTTGGGGCTGTTCAGTCTGGAGATGAGGAAGCTCCCGGGTGACCTTATTGTGGCCTTCCAGTATCTGAAGGGGGCTACAAAAATGCTGGGGAGAGACTTTTTAGGCTCTCAGGTAGTGACAGGACTAGAAGGAATGGAGCAAAGCTGGAGATGGGGAGATTCAGATTGGACATGAGGAGGAAGTTCTTCAGCATGAGAGTGGTGAAAGCCTAGAATGGGTTGCCCAGGGAGGTGGTGGAGGCCCCATCCCTGGAGGTGTTTAAGGCCAGGCTGGATGAGGCTCTGGGCAGCCTGATCTAGGGTAGGGTGTCCTTGCCCATGGCAGGGGGGTTGGAACTAGATGATCCTTGTAGTAGTTGGACTCAATGATCTTCAGGGTCTTTTCCAGCTGAACAAATTCTGTGGTTCTATGACCAATTTACCTCTCCATGCATTCTGTTTCATAGATAAGATTTATTAAATTTGGAATTTGACTTCTTTCTCTGTCTTGTGCTGTTCTGATGAGGCTGCATTTGGCAGGTGCTGACGGTGCACACATCCTATTTCGAATGTCCTTGCTCAAATGTACCCACACTTTGGTTTAAGAGGGAACCTTTACAAGTGCTTGGTTGACCTGCTATTTCTTTGTATATGAAATAGGATGCTAACTCAAGGATTTGTTTTCCATGTGGCATTGCTTTCCTGTGTATTTTTGTCCATTTGCTCTGCTGTAGATCAGCTATAATCTCTGCAAGGCGAGGAGTAGCAATGCCTTTTAGGCTGCGCACGTTTGGAGATCTTCATCTGTAACCAACAAAATAATAAGTATAATTAACAGCACTTTCCCATTTGGTAGTGTTGAGTTATTCCATCAGATCCCAACGTGAAAGGTTGCTTCAAAGGGAAACTACTGGCTGTGAATGCAGAAAGTTGTCAACCTGCAAAGCAGTTTGACTCCTGAGGAGTGAGTTCCTGTTCAAAAACTACTTGCATCCTTTTGTAGTAGTTTTTGATCTCATGCTGAAGGTTTAAAATTGTCTTTCAGGCCTGTGTTCTGCATATTATAGAGCTGAATTAATTGTGAACTTTCCTTGAAAGATCATTCAGTTCCAAATTTCTCCTTAGAAAAATGTCGTGAGGCTCCTGTGAACCCAGGGGAGAAAAGGAAAGCTTACAGATAATAAAATGCATTTATTTGTGTGTAAGCTGTAACTGGGCAAATTAAGCTTCTCCCAGCACTGCTGTTACTACAGACCATACATCTACCACAGATATACAAGACTCAAGGTCAGTGAGGAACAAAATACTTTGTATGAATGCTGGCATGCAAGACTCCTTCCTCTTCTGAAACTTGTGCCTGAAGAAGTGTGGAACAGTGACAAGAAAATTTGCCAAAAGCACTGTGATTTGCCTTTACACTCAACTGCTTCTTTCTGTTCAACACTTGGAGCTGCAAAGATGCACAGTGGTTCCTCTGCACAGATGCACAGTGGTTGTGGTCCAGCACAGAGAGATTTTATAGCAGAGGAAAAGGAAGGGAAGGGAAGGGAAGGGGGGGGGAGGGGAGGGGGGGGGGGGGGAGGGGAGGAAAGGAGGAAGGGAGGGAAAGGGAGGGAAGGGAAGGGAAGGGGAGGGAAGGAGGGGGGGGGGGGAGGGGGGGGGGAGAGGGAGGGGGGGGGGGGGAGGGGAGGAAAGGAGGAAGGGAGGGAAAGGGAGGGAAGGGAAGGGAAGGGGAGGGAAGGAGGGGGGGGGGGGAGGGGGGGGGGAGAGGGAGGGGGGGGGGGGGAGGGGAGGAAAGGAGGAAGGGAGGGAAAGGGAGGGAAGGGAAGGGAAGGGGAGGGAAGGAGGGGGGGGGGGGAGGGGGGGGGGAGAGGGAGGGGGGGGGGGGGAGGGGAGGAAAGGAGGAAGGGAGGGAAAGGGAGGGAAGGGAAGGGAAGGGGAGGGAAGGAGGGGGGGGGGGGAGGGGGGGGGGAGAGGGAGGGGGGGGGGGGGAGGGGAGGAAAGGAGGAAGGGAGGGAAAGGGAGGGAAGGGAAGGGAAGGGGAGGGAAGGAGGGGGGGGGGGGAGGGGGGGGGGAGAGGGAGGGGGGGGGGGGGAGGGGAGGAAAGGAGGAAGGGAGGGAAAGGGAGGGAAGGGAAGGGAAGGGGAGGGAAGGAGGGGGGGGGGGGAGGGGGGGGGGAGAGGGAGGGGGGGGGGGGGAGGGGAGGAAAGGAGGAAGGGAGGGAAAGGGAGGGAAGGGAAGGGAAGGGGAGGGAAGGAGGGGGGGGGGGGAGGGGGGGGGGAGAGGGAGGGGGGGGGGGGGAGGGGAGGAAAGGAGGAAGGGAGGGAAAGGGAGGGAAGGGAAGGGAAGGGGAGGGAAGGAGGGGGGGGGGGGAGGGGGGGGGGAGAGGGAGGGGGGGGGGGGGAGGGGAGGAAAGGAGGAAGGGAGGGAAAGGGAGGGAAGGGAAGGGAAGGAAGGAAGGAAAGGGAAGGAAAGGAAGGGAGGGAATGAAGGAAAGGACATTTCTACAAAATGGCTTTGTTGAAATGAGCAGTGAGATCTTGGCAGCAATGCTGAGAGTCTTTGCTGGAGAACAGTGGTAATTCTGTCATGGAGACTGCTATCTGTCAAACCCAGCAGTAACAGGATTCCATTGCAAAGGTCTGTGCAGCAGTACCTTTAGCTGGATGGGGCAAGAACTGCAGTTCTCAGGTTTTCTAACCCAGCTGGGCCATGATCTGTGTAAACACTCAGGCACAGGCATGATCCATCATTGTTATCTTAACAACATACAGGAGGCTGTCTTATGTGACCATGTTTGTTTTTTTTCCTATCTGCAGGAGTTTTTATTAATTACTCACCATGTGGACATTGCAATCTTGCTGCAGCAGAAGCTGCCCTGTAGTCACCCAGGAGATTAAGTAGCACATTCCAGTACACAGACTGGACTAGGCAGAGCTGGAGCTGCCTGGGACTTGCAGTTAGGCCTCTAGAAGTGTCCAGAAGTCCCTTCTGGAGTGCTGCTGGCAGTTAGTCACCCAGTTTCAAGTAGATCCCTGTTGTGGTAGCCCTGAATAGGCCAAAATAGGCTTATACATGTCCTGGCTTGCCCAGACAAGTTTTAATGCTCTACCTCCTTCTGTTTTGGGGAGAAGCAACCACGGGAAAGAGGACAAAGAACCTGGAGCCACGGAGTCTGAGGACTCTGGCCTGGCCAGACTTGTTTTGCTCCTGTGGTAAACAAGGCACACATGCTTAGCTTGTGCCTGCTTTGTGCAAGGCCTGTGTTCTTCCCAAATCTGGGTAAAGCAGGCCTACGGCTTCACCTAATATGGTTAAGCTCAG
>WBNM01017687.1:0-23747 GCA_013399055.1 Ramphastos sulfuratus | reverse complement strand
CATGTCCTTCCTGTGCTGGGGGCTCCAGAACTGCACACAGTACTCCAGATGGGGTCTGATGAGAGCAGAGTAAAAGGGGAGAATCACTTCCCTTGCCCTGCTGCCCACACTGCTCTTGATGCAGCCCAGGACTCGGTTGATGTCTGGGCTGCATGTGCACACTGCAGGCTCATGTTGAGCTTTTCATCGACCCAGACCCCAAGGTCCTTTTCGTCAGGGCTGCTCTCCAGCCATTCACCACCCAGCCTGTATTTGTGCTTGGGGTTGTGGGTACTGTCTGAAGCTATAGCTCACCCTGCGAGATGGGAGATAATTTTGTGAGTAAATACTTCAAGCCTCTTGAAATTCACCATTGCCTTCTGCCATAAGCAGAAAGGAGCTCCCTGACTCCATCTAGTGGGCAAGCGGAGTATTGACTGCAAGTGGCATATTGACCACAGGAACCTTCTCTTCCAGTTCAATTAATGTTATTATATTTTTGCTAGTTATTTCTAGATCCTGTGTTATTCCTTTGTATAGTGTTTCCATGAGCATGCAAAAACCTGATTATTATTAAAATTACTGGTCGTGTGTGTGTGTGAGAGACTCCTGAATATAAAAGTTAATGAACAATAGTAATTTTTTAAAAATATAATCATGCATTAATTAATTACCCCTCCATTACAATCCCTTGCCCAGAGCCAGTCCAATATCTTGTCTGTGAGGATGACTAGCTGGTGAGTTCATGGGCTACACAGGCTGTTAATGACTCAGCCTACTCTTCAGGTACATTGAAGACAGGGCAGTTGGTGCTTGTGTATTAACATCCTTTTTAGTTCCTCAGACCTCCTTCGGACTGGATGCACTTCAACATCTCTGTGTCATCCAAATAGACTCCCAATAAATGATCTGCTGATTGTTTACTAATAACTTAAATGTGCTAAATAATGCTGCCCCTCTAGACCTTTTAAATTCTCCCCATTTGCAAGCTCGGATTCTCTATCTTTGTACTTTTAATCAGTTTTAATCAAATCCCAGGACAGAGGTTTGACATTTAACCCATGACTAATTAATTTCCTGAAAAAGAACTTAATAAAAATGCAAATAAATTATACCTTACCATCTTACTTTACCTATTAGTCTGCTGACAAGAATTCTAATATGTTAATAGAGAAACAATTTTCTCATGCACAATCTTTGTCTCTACCTTCCTTCAAAAAAACAGAGTAGGAGCCAGACCTTCAACGCCACTTAACTAATTTCTCTGAAGCTGTGCTAATTTACATCAGTTGATGACTTGACCAGAAGCATGTGAGTCTAAGAACCTCATGAAACAATCCCTTCTCAAGCAATTACTCCTTAATTGTGTAAGTAGCCCTGCTGAGGCTAGTGGTAAGAAAAGAACATAGGTTTTGGCAGCTAGGGGCTTTTGTGCTAAGTCACACAAAGGTGCCTACATCTGCGGTAGCATCATGGACATGGCATTTTAGGACATGGTTTAATGGCCATGGTGGTCTCAGGTCGACAGTTGGACTCAATGATCCTAGAGGTCTTTTCCAACCAGAACAATTCTGTGATTCTATGACTGTATCTCAGTAGTGCTGCTTCCCCAGCGCTGCTCAGTGTGGTAATTCTGTGGTCTCACAGAACTTCCCAAGCTCAGTCATTGTCTGCCTGTGCTGCTGTGGGATGAAATCCCGGGAATGGGTGCCCTTCTTCCTGCTTTCGGACTTTATTCTGGAGGTTTACCTCAGTTATGCAGTTATGCTAGTGTTCTTCATTAACAAAATGAGATTCCTCTTCCCAAATATCAGTGTCTGGGTAGCAGAGCTACCCTCACAGTTTGCAGTCAGTCTGTGGCAAGTCTGTGACCTGTATCAGGCAAAGTGAGCACTTGAACCTGTGCCCCTGTGATGCCAAGTACCTGCACTCTTTCAGTCTAAACTTGTTGACATTCACGTTGGCTTCATGCTGCTGTTCTGTGATTTTCCTGAGAGCTGAGGAGCATGCAGGCACACACCAGTTATTAGTGATGATCAGAAAGTGTTTGCTTTCAAGACAGATTCTCTTTGTAATCACTGAGAAAATGTTCTTCGAGGCTTCAGCTCAGGCCAAACCTACAAGCAGCATGTTAGTTGTTGGATTGTAAGAGTGATATGCACATAAGTGTATGTATTTACGTGTCTATACATGCTTTTATTCTCCACTCCTATTGTTGGATACTTGGGTGTGTGCAGGGTAGATGAGCAGAACAGCAGTTTTGAATTAGAATCATAGAATCAGTCAGGGTTGGAAGAGACCACAAGGATCGTCTAGTTCTAACCCCCTGCCATGGGCAGGGACACCTCACACTAGATCGGGATGTCTAGAACCTCATCCAGCCTGGCCTTAAACACCTCCAGAGATAAGGCTTCCACCACCTCCCTGGGCAACCCATTCCAGGGTCTCACCACCCTCATTGTTGGTACTTGGGTGGTGGCCCCAGTGGTAAAGCAGTTTGGTGCTTGTGTGCCTGAGGCAGGAGAAGCAAGGAGCAGCCAGGCAATTCAGGACCAACACAGCTCCACATGGACTTCTCAAGGAGGGCTTGAATTAAAACTGCTTTGCGTTAGACAACAATAAAATATCAAATGTCAAATATACATCAAATAAAATATGGATGTAGGCCTGTTTAGATCCAGAAGTTTCTGAAGAGATACTCATAAAAATGCCTGAAAAGCTCACCATCATGTTTTCTGAAAGACCTGAATAAGATTGCTGTTAGAGTTGACAGATCTAGACATAATGCTGCTAGCAAACATTTACTTGGATGTGACAAGAAGTGAATGCTGCTGACAAATGTTTGGGGATGCTGAATAGTGAGCAGAAATAATTTGTCAGCTTCATTATCAAAGCAATATCCCATGTTGCTATCTTGCTAAATAAAAAGTTATCATTGGAGGGAGATAACATTATGTTTCCTTTTGGTAAGTGAACAATTTAAATGGTGGTGTTAATTTCAGCCAGGGTATTTTGTGTCATTTTGGAGGGATGATTTACTGCTTTCATTCCCTTCTCCTGGTTTGCTGTACAAATGGCAGCTTAAATACTGCCACAACTGTAGATGAGCAGAGGGCATGTTCCCTAGAGTCTCTCAGGCAGGAAAAATCACAGCATGTGGCAGTATAAATACAACATTGAACATTTGCTGTGTCTTCAGAGACCTACGATAAACCCAGAGCAGCAACATCCATCTTCCTTCTGTATTTAAAACTATACCTAAATAATACAGTGTAACCTTCTAGTTTAAATGCAGTTTGGTTGGTTGGTTGGTTTTTGAGGTGGGGGTTGAAGGGGGAATGACACAGCTAATTTACACATAAGTAAAAGTGCTAGCTGTTTTGGATTTATTCTTTCTGCTGTTATCTGAGGTTGTGATTCTTCTGGAATGGAGTATTCCCTACACTTATGTAGAGGATGCTGTGAAGCATGTGGCTGTGTAACTGATAATGTGTGGGCAAATAAGGTCCTTGGTTTTACTTCTTATTCAGAAAGATTAAAATCTATTTAAGCATGAGACATAAATACAGGCAGCTTGATCAAGTTCATATATACTGGAAAAAATGAATGAGTTCTTTTCTGCTAGTAACAGAAATCTAAAAATGAAGAGGTATGAATTAGGGTAGCTGATTTTAAATGAAGATACTGACATCTCAAATTCAATAGAAGCCCAGTGAAAGTGCAGACTAAGCTTAAAATGTATTCTTTTCTTTGACATTCATTGAGGAAGATGTCCTACCATAAAACCTTCTTTTATAAGAGGTGAGTTTGAGGAACTCTCTCAATATGAAATGACAACAGAAGAGGGTTTAGAAAAGTCAATGGAAAGAAAAGAATCAAAGTGTTGACATCAGGCAGCACAAGCCCAGTATGTACCCACTGAACTCATGTCTGAACCTGCCAAAGAATGAATTATGGTTTCTAGCCTATTGTTTGAGAGGTATTTGGTTTCCATTTTCCTTTTGGGTGGTTGGGGAGTGGCAAATGTAGCTCTCATTTTTCTCCAAAGGCTGCAAAGAGAATTCAAGGAACCACAAAACAGTACCTCTGGCTTTGCTGCTGGACAAATCAGCAGAAGCTGCAACATGACAGAAAAGAGTAGAGAGATGAAGTAACAGAAGGGAGAAGGGTCAAAGCAGATTTTGTAGGCAAGTCATTCCTCACATCTCTTCCAGTTCTTTGAATGATAAGTGAGTAAGGGCAATGCAGTTAATAACAAACATAAAAAAAAAATCAGCAATGCCTAAAAAAAAAAATCAGCAATGCCTCTTAGGCTCTTGGTGAGATTAAGATACCATTGATTGATTAATAATTAGTTAAAGAAGCCACAAGGTAGGAGTAAATTATCTCAATTACACAACATAAAGGAATGTCCACAGTCTCATACTTGATGTGTTCATTGTATTCATAAATGATCTGAGAAAGGGAATGACAACTGCTGCTTGATCAGACAAGATATTTCAGAGTAGACAAAATTCAGACCAACTACAAAGAGCTTTAGAAGGATTTCTTGATGTTAATCAGCTGTGAAATAGAAGTGGCAGATGAAGTCTAGGGCCTATATACTTTAAGTAATGCACCTGGGAATACCAGTCTCAAATGTATATACAAAATGACAATTTTCCTATTAGCTATAACAATTTGAAGTTATTAGGTGTTGTTTTTGGAAAAAGAAACCCCAACTCACTTTGTAATTATCAATAATAATTGAAAGGCAAGCACAATGTTGGAAGTTATATGGAAAGAGAGAATAAAAGCCCACTTTGTCACTGTTATTTATATGAGGTGTTGAAAAGAAAGCTCATTGCTGATCCCTTAATCTCAGAAAGACAGAGACAGAATAAATACAGAGGAGAGCTAACCAGAAATCTGCCTGTACATGGAGACACTAAATGAGTTAAGGCTTTTAGCCTGGGAAAAGAGGCTGCTGATGTATGTGGTGCAGTTCAGTTGGGGATGATCATTCCTTGTCTCTCACAGCCTGTGCAGTGTGATGGTGCTATTAGACATCTGGTTTAAAACAAACAAGAGGAAGTAGTTTTGCACACAACCTGTACCACAGCTCAGGAGCTCATTGCTGTATGATCTGTCAGATGTAAAAGTCGAAACGCGTTGGGCAAATCGGGCGGATCTGGAGAGGAAAGGTCATCAAGAACAAACTCTGGCACAGAGCAGCTTCCAACACCTGCTTACTGGGAAGATCAGCTGTGGTCAACAGGGCTCTGCGTGCCATGTTTGCTGGCAGCAGCATCTGCTGACAGCCGCTACCAGGGACTGGCTACAGTTTGATGCTTTAGTTTGACCAAAGAGTGTCAACATATTTATGCTCATGTTCATTCTGTCTATTGCATGGGGATAACCCTGGGTTTCACTGTTGGCTGAGTGACCTGTGCCAGAGGACTCAAGTGGGTGCTGTGACACAGACCTCTTGCCAATAGAGGGTTGTGGCTCTGTTGGGCTGTCAGCCAGGCCTGCTTTCAGGCTTTACCAGGACTTCTGCTTCTGCCACTGTACTGGACTTTCTCACTGCCTCTCAATCCTTGGTTTTCTTAGAAGCTGGGTTTTAACATCTTTGTAAGGAATCTAAGTACAAGGTGGTGCCTTGAGAAGGCACAATTCCAGCTCACAGCAAAAAGTCTTTTTGTGTCAGTACTCAACATGCAGTACACAGTACAGGCTCTGCTCTCAGAATCTTTCTCTGCCTGCTTGGGATGGAGGAAGGAAAGGTGTCCACTAATGAGGTAAGTGATTCATTATGGTATAGAACAGTCTGAGTACAGCTCTGTTGTAGATAGCTTCTGGCTGTGGTTTTCCCAGCAGACAGGTGGAGGCTCCTTATTTGTGTGCACTGCTAACACATGCTTATCACAGAGTGATAATGCAATGGGCAAACAAATGTCATTTCCAGTATTAATATGCAAATTAGATGCTAAGACGAAATGATCAAGGACTCCTGAAATACAGCAGTGAGCACTAATTGCATTCCTTGCCCTTCAATATGCTGTGTGCACTGTAGATAGCTCTTCTCCCTAAATGAACATAAAGCTTTAATTTTGTCTGCTTCTTGATGCTGAAATATTTCGAATACATTTTCTCCCAGATGTCTTGCACTGTTTGCATATAACACTTTAGGGAACCTCCTGGGAGGCTGACATGACCAACAGTTTGCTTTGAACAGCATTTGGGTGCTCTGATTCTCTAGCAATGGGTTAGTCCTGGGTTGGGAGCAGCAGGTACAATACTGAGGTGGATTTCCCTGTGAGAAATGACACCAGATAATCTCCCTTTGCAAATACATTCAGCCCTGTCCTGGAAACTGATTGGGGATGCTTTGTTTTGTTCCTGGTCTTTTTTTCCTCCCTCCCTGGAAATCTGTCCCAGAACTTCAGTCTCCAGATGGCTGGAAGTCTCATTTCTTAGTAACTATTTTCTTCGTCTGCCAACACTATCTGTGAGCTTGGAAAGTTCTCCTGTGTTTTCTCCCTGAAGTATTTGTAGCACAATCATGTCCTGGCTCAGCATGTGGCATCTCTGCCTTTTTTTTTGGTTTGTTTTAAGCTGAATAAATGATTTTGTACAAGTATCCCCCCATAAGATGAATACCCATTTCTCCAGTCCTCTAAGTATTCCAGTCCTCCAGTATTCCCCAAATGTGCCAGTCTGAGTTCTTCTTTAAGATAAGCTGTTAGGAAATCTAAGTGCTGTGTGAGCTGAGACTTTGCTTATCAGAGCTTAATGTAACAACGTTGTTCCTCTGCTGTCTGTATGCAGCAAGTAGGGTGACTATGGAGACTCTGTACATTATAGAGACTTGTACAAAAATTCCTTCCAGATCAAGCATCTCTGAGCAAAAGGATCCTGGTAGAATAGAAAAAGAATGCCTCAATATTCCAAACAAGATACATGAAGAACATCTAGAGTGCTGCCTGATGAAGCCCAGGGACTTGTGTAGAGTGCATGAGGTTCGTCTTTGCTCCTGGCTGAGGGACTTGTGCAAGCCCAACACCTGCCCACCCAGCATAGTGCTTTTTTCAGTAACTCATGGCTGGAAATGTGCACTACTTAGATTCCTTTTCCTTACTGGAGCTACGCAGAAGGATTACAATGAGGGAGGATCCCATTCACATACTCTTTTAACAGCTGCATCTGTTGGCTAGAGGAGCGATTTACAAATTATTCCTCACCTCCAGTTCTCCTGTGCCTTATTTATTTGAGTTTACTAAGAACTAATAGACAGTGGAAAATGAGATGCCAGGTGGGTGAGACTCAGCAGGAATCTGCCCTATCCAGAGAGAAAAAATTGTGTTGAAATCCCTTTGGAATTGGCTCAAGCTTTTAGAAATGTTCTGTTGTATCTAGCATTGGAAGAAGTGTAAGTTATATTTAGGGAAAAGATTCCTACATGCAAGTAGGAACAGCAGCAAGGCTTTGGCAGTGGCAAGTAGCAATTCCTACATGCAAGACGCGTGAACTTCTGTGACAGCCTCCACTTTACACAGGAACACAGAACCTTAGAGGTTGGGAGGGACCTCCAGAGATCATTGAGTCCAACCTCCCTGCCAAGGCACTTTCTCAAAATGTGAGGTACTTCTTCTCACACACAGCAGGCATCGTGGCGCTGAGTAATAGCTGTTCAGAACAGTAGGCTGGATACACTTGGTTTAAGATAGTTTCACTTCTTAAGCTGCCCAAAGCTTAGCCAACAAACTCATCTCTACTCAATGCACTTATATTTACTCTCTTAATTTTTTTAAAGGCATACTTTAGACTGAGGCACAAATAATTTCCTTTGTTTCCAAGTTCCAGTTCCAAGTATAGGCGCAAGATGCAGGAGAGGGCTGAGGAAGGTGTTTTATTCATCAAGAAGCTAAAGCGAGACTTGAGATGATCTCTCTGCCTCTGATGAAATTCATTCCTTTATCTGGAAGCTCTTAAATCATTCCTGGCAGAGGTGACATTATAAAAATAATTCTGGGGAACAAAAGTTCTTGCCCTTGGAGTCCACTGCATTGCACCAAATGGTAGGCATTGATTACATTTTTTTTCTTAGGAAGGCTATAAAATTTGAAAGACTTTAGTTTTCTTTAGATTTCTTTAATCACTTTTTGCAAGTGATAGCAAATTTTTCCTCAAAGAAATACTTTGTGAAATAAACTGCATGAAGGATGACTAGAGTGGTGAATGGTGAGCCTTCAGGGACTTAACTCTGGAGAGGAGAAGGCTCCAGGAAGACATTATAGCAGCCTCACAGTATTTCAAGAGTGCCTACAGGATAGCTGGAGAGGGGCTTTTTACAAGGCATGTAGTGATAGGACAAGGAGAAATGGTTTCAACTTGGTAGAAGCTAGCTTTAGGTTAGATATTAAAAAGACATTCTTCCCCATGAAGGTGGAGAGGCCCTGGAACAAGTTGCCTAGAGATGTTGTGGAGTCTCCAACCCTGGAAATGCTGAAAGCCAAGTTGGACGGGGTCTTGAACAATCTGGTCTAGTAGGAGGTGTCCCCAGCTCCTGGCAAAGGAGTTGCAACTAGATAGTCTTTAAGGTCCCTTCAATTCCAAACCATTCTATGGTTCTATGACACTGGATACATCCTTGTCCCAGTTTAAAGGACATGGGTGAACCCAACCCCAGCTTGCCAGACACCACCTCTGTGACAACATGTGCCTGTGGAGCACTTCCCAGGTACTTTCCAGGTACTTGGTTGCAGTAGAGTGTGGCAAACATTTATTTAATTGTACTTGAGTATTTAAATGGGGGTAAAAGAAATCCTTTTCCTATGGCCTAGCCCTTTGATAGGCAGATGCACTCTGGGCACCTAGACTGCATAGGTAGAATCATACTGCAAGATAGAATCATAGAATGCATTGGGTCAGAAAGGACCTTCAAAGGTCATCTTGTACAACCTCCCTGCGGTGACAAGAGACATCTTTAACTAGATCAGGTTGTTCAAAGTCCCATCTGAGATAGCAGAGACAGAAATTTGTGGGAGTCTGTGTGACTCATGAATGCCTAAGATGAGATGAGATGGTTCTTCCTCCTTCTGATGGCATAAAGAGGTGGCAGCTGGCACAATTACAGGTGAATTTGCTCTTAGAACAGGGACAGTTGATTTGTTGGGGTTTTTTTTTTTGACAGTAAAAGCAACACTTCAGCTGTGCTGAAGCCAAATTGTGGGCATAAGGATATATGGAAAGCCTGGTAGTTACAAGTTACATCTGTCCTTGTTTAAAAAAAAACCAAACCACAACCAAGCCCCAAACTCTAGGAGACAACAAACAAAGAATGAAGGTGTTGAGTCTGTGTCACTACATTCAGTGGGACCTGACTCAATCTGAATAGTTGTACCCTACATGCACAGAGAACAGAATTTGGAGGTAATTTCTGTTGGCCATAGTGATTTTCCAAGAGAAAATTTGAAATACCACTTGGTTTATGTTATTCTGGTGGCATGTCAAGTCTGGTTTAATAAGCTTGTTTAAATGTTGGTCAGGAGCTTTTTTGGCTGTATTGTAATAGGGTAATTGAACTCTTCTATTATGCAAAATATTTAGTCTGTGCATGAAAACCTGGAGCTGGTCTGCAGTTCAGCAACAGGGTGAAGCAGATTACTGGCCAGCATCTCTTTTCTTTGTCACTAGAGACAGAAGTGGGCATTTGAGTGGCTTATGGCTCAGGAAGCCCATGGTTCCAGCTCAGATTTTAGTCAGGGATGTGAGACAGTCTTTAGGGAAAATCCACAGCTTGGCTACAAGCACACTGCATGCTCCAAGAAGCAAGCAGACAACCAGGACTAAAGGTATATGGAAGGAAGCAAGCTTTGACTTTTCCTTATGCAGCTTTTGCAAGCTTCTCCTCAGACTTTAAGTCCCTAACACCTGACTTCTGTAGCTTTTGTGTATTTTAATTCATCAGCTCGGTGCAGCTGATGCAGTTTTGATTTCTCTTTGAGTACATTGCCACGATTTCTGCCATGTACTTTTGATGCTGTTTGCCAGAAGACCACAAATGACTTGGAACAGGAGCTGAGTATGACAGTGCCTCAGCCACAGCAGCTACTACTGTCCTCTGAGCAGCTGCTCAATTTACATGAGAATCGAGGGTGTCTAATAAAAGAACCATTTTACTGGGTACACCCGATCTGTTAGCCTGCTTTGCAGAAGGGGATGGGTAATACTCACCTTCAGATGGGTTCTGAGACACAGCAAGGTGCCTGGAAGCTTTCCAGCAGCAAAGGTTTTAGTATAATATTCTAATTTGTAGTGGTTTTCCATTTAGCATAACTCAGCTGTACAAATTGGCTGTCTCTGACCTTGATATCATCTCTGTGATAATAGTGAGTTTGAGAATGCTCCTTCTTACCTGATAAACACTGTTTGGGAATCTGAAGGGCAACACAGAACTCTTCTCTCTTCTAGGAGACAGCTTCTTGCTGTCCAGGCCTTATGAAAGTTACTTGAGGGTTTTTTTTTTCCCCCAGACATTAGGGAATTCATCTATGTTGAGGAAATGTCCATATAGTATGAAACCACTGCATTAGCTTTTACCTCCCTCCTGGTTTCTGGTATGTGGCTGAAGGTCCTATAGGTGACAGAGTTCCCAGTGTCTGGGATGCCTTTGGACAGTAAGGCTGCTCTAGTGTGTGAGAGGTTGTCAGCAGGCAGTCCCAAAGATGTTCTAAATCTGTGATAATCTCCTGAACATACTTGTTTTCAGCTCCACTTTGCTGCTGCTTTTTAAAAGTGTTCTGCCAGCAAAGTAGCATTCAGTTGACTATGAAAACTTTAAAGAGCTTTCAAGTGGGGAGAGAAAGTGATGCTGTGTTCAAAGCTGGGACCAGGAGGCTGTCAAACAGCCACCTGAAGTCTTAATGGGGCTGGGACTGTGTTGCTCTGTCTTTTAAGCTTGAATCTCACCTATCGTTACTCGGCAGTGGGTCAAAGTCATTGACAACCTCTTAAAGGAAGCTTGTGAGGTTGAGCATCCAAATGGATGCCAAAAGTTTGTAGTCTTGACTGCAATAGGCTCTGTGGAGGGGTTACAGCCCATGGAGCAGTGTTTTGCGCTCTTGAGTGAACTGGGAGCTTGCTGTCTAACCAGTAAGATACACCAGTGACTTAGAGTCATCTGCATAGAGGGCCAGAGTCCATCCACACCTGCTCAAGCAAACCTGGCAGGATGCTGAAAGATTTCTCTCCCAGATGTCATAACAAGCTGATAATGATGTTTATTTTTAACAAGCACCAGTGTTGGTGGTTGAAGTACTACAGCCAAACAATCAAACTACCACCCCAGCACAGTGGCCTGGATGAAATCATGGTGGCAAAGCTCTAACTGATTTCAAAGAGGACTGGCTGTCATCCATAGCAATAAACAACCCCTGTCCCTAGCATTAATAGCCTAAAAGCATTTCCAGCTTAGCTTGTCATGCTTTAGCTACCACTTTACTGGCAAACATCTTTCAAATTGTAAGCAACTCTGCCGTGTGCATAGAGGTAGTAAAACAAGCAATGGTTCTGTAACCCTCTTAAAATCCACTTGGAATGATGATACATTTGGTTTTATCTTGCATGACTTCCAAGGGTGGGAGGGGTGGGGGTGGGAAGTTCTGAAAGTTTTGTGTTTGAATGTTTTCCTAAAAGAGATTTCTTCTGACAGATGATTTTCTTTTTGCCTTAGTTGATACTACTATGTGTATTTCACTTCTCAAGTAATAAAGTGGTAGACACTTTAAGGGAACTGATTCATATATCCCTTAATAACCAAATGTTCTTCCCATCGGATAGTAAAACGTCACTTAAGAAAACTTTGTCCTGTTTACATTTGATGTTTAAGACTTTTTAAGTGTAAAGGAAGTGTGAATAAATCTGAGTTCAGAAGCTCTGCTGTAGGAAGCTCCAGGTAATTTTTATGAGAATGGAGAGGGTATGTGTGGGTGTCTGTATGTGGATATGTAGATATACACACACACACACTTGCCTGTGAGCATTTATACTTGCATATAGGTTATATATATACATAGACACCCCCACAGATATCTGTGCAGAACTTCATTTGCAGAATCACTGCTGTCTGACTAGCATCTTGTGCTGCTCCAACACCACAGGAGGGCAAGGTCTTGTAAAATAGATAACAAATAATTTTACAGAGAAAAGAGGCAGTGAAGAAGGATAGAAGGTGAGAATGAAATCACAGGATGATATAAATTATCTGTGGGCCCAGCATGGTGTTTCTTAATCATTAGAAAACACCTTTAATAAGAAATGTGGGTTGTCCCTGACTGCTCTTAACATGGAAGTATCATTATTTAGCTGATGTATGTGTCACAGTAGAAGGAGGTCTTGAGGAGCAATTTGAAAGAGAAGATTCCCATCAGATCTTTTTCAAAGGGTACATTTTCTCCTTTAAATCAGTTGGAGCTCCCAGAGCTGAATCATTAATANCATCATTATTATTATTATTATTATTATCAACAGCAGCAGCAACAACAACAACAATAATAACAATAATAAAACAAATATACAAAACCCCCCAAACAGTAAGTAAGTAGCCAAATAGTAAATCATATTTCAAAAAATATTGACTATATTGATTGGACAGAAATGGGCAGAGTAGAAGAAACTCTTTGAATGGAAGAAACCCAAATTCTGACAGCTTTCACTGCATACTCAGCAAAGGTTCACCTCTACTTGAATCTTATTTAGGGCCAAAAAACCAGATGATCAGGGGGCTGAAGCACCTCTCCTATGAAGACAGGCTGAGAAAGTTTGGGCCATTCAGCCTGGAGAAGAGAAGGCTCTAAGGAGACCTTGTGGCAGCCTCCCAGTACCTGGAGTGGGCCTACTGGAAGGCTGGGGAGAAGCTGTTTTCAAAAGCATGGAGCAGTNTTTTTTTTTTTTTCCTTTCATGAAGTTCAGAACCTCCCAGCACTGGGAGCAGGATGAAATCAAAGTTTGAGTGAATTGCCATACACAAGGTCTCACTCTTCCAGAAGTTACCCCATGTTTTCTGGAGAGCTGTTGTGTGTAAATGAGACAATGCTGTGAGATATAATTTCCCCACTCAGCATGTCCTAGGCTGTTCAGCCTGGAGGATAAATCNGTTGCCCAGAGATGTGGTGGAGGTCCCATCCCTGGAGACATTGAAAGTCAGGCTTGATGGGGCTTTGAGCAACCTGGTCCACTTGTGGATGTCCTTACCTACTGCAGGGAGATTGGACTAGATGACCTTTGGAGGTCCCTTCCAACCCAGTGCATTCTATAATTCTATGATTCTTTGTTTTTCAGGATGCCATGGGGCAGGCTGCAGTTGGAATGACCTGAGGAGCTCGATGCTCCCAGTGCTGGCATGCAGAGTACTGAGGGGGTGCAAGTCCTGCAGCAGCTCACCAAACCTCAGTCCAGAGCAAAGCTTTTGAAGCAGTTTAAGAGAGAAAACTCTATTTCTAAGCCTAATTTCTCACCTCTGGTAAAAACCCTTTCAGAATACATCTATGCTGCACAAAACCAAACGACTCTGTTCTTACTGGATTATAGCTGAAGAAGAAAAGTTAACTTAGTTCAGTCTTCAAATCCCTGATACAATGTTGACTTTGAGGTCAAAGTGACAAATTTTAGTAGGAGATGGATGAAACAGGTAGGAGTTTGTTTTAAGTAGGGTTTTACCTTTTAATCTCCTTTACAGGATACCCTAAATATCTCTGTGGCTTCTGCTGAGTCAAGGCAGGTGCCTACCATCCTTGAGGACATAGAAATAAGTACTGCATTTGTTCCTTTCTGTGGGTGAAGCCAGGAGAGCTGCTTGGGCTGATGTCTAGCCTTTCATACCTTCACCTATATCTACTTAAGTTGCTGAAGGAAGGATTTATGAATGCCTTTTTTGTCACCACAGCAATCTCATAGTGAAAGGGGAGGCCTTTTCTTGCACTCCCCCTCCACGTGAGGAGAGATTGAATTCAGCAACTCTGCCCAAGTGGAAACGGAGCTCCTACATTTGGCTGTGTCTTACCAGAACCCATTGCAGAAAAGAAGCACTCAGATGGATAAGATTGAGCTTAAGTAGTAAAGGGATAGGGAAATATTAAGGAGCTAAATTAACTTCATATAGGCCAGCAGTCAGACACTAACACAAGCTAGGTTTGAGTCAGTCACTAATCAGTCCTCCTTTTGCTCTAATTCCAGTGCAACAAACACAGGTAAGCACAGTGCAGTAGCCAAAGAGAAGCTCTGGAGCACCACAGCTTGGGGAGGCAGCACTTCTACCTGCACTATGAGCATTGGTAGCATTCAAACACACTCCTATCCTGTCTAGAAAGTCCATTCTTCCAAATGAGTGCATGTTCATCAAAAAACATGTGCTACTTTCATCACTCATGTTAGGTGAATGGAACCAGACAGCTCTCTCCATCTCCTCTTGCATGGACTTGCTCAAAGAGAGAGAGGTGTTATTTAAATGGTGAATGTCATTGCCTCTTTTCTTCTTTTTCTTATTTTTTTTTCTTAGTGAAACTGTAAAAAGTTTTCTGAGGCACATTCAGACAAAAATTGTACCAGATGAGTCACAGAGGAGCTCAGGGATAAGCCTGCAACTCTTTCCTTTGCTCTCAGCAGCTGTGATTCAGACCATTTCTGGGGTGGATGTGGCAGAGTTTTGCTTTCAGGCTCTTGGAAAGCAGACTCCTGCTGTCATTTCCATTGTTATTTTTCCATTAGATGTAGGGATTTTCCAGTTCTTAGGGGTGGAGCAAGAGATTCCCGTGCTCTTTTCTGGCCATCCCCTCTCAGTATCTTCCCTGGTGTGTCGTGACACAGCAGCAAAGCACCTCTCTGCTCTCTGCCTCCACAGGCACACTCCTGCTCTGCAATTTTTAGGAAAGTGGGTGATTTTCTTCTCTTTGTCTGACATGGAAGTCATTCCCTCTCCCACAAACAAATCAAAAGCAGGATGAGTTGGAAGATGTCAGGTGCAAACAACAGAAAAAACCCCAACAAACATTCTATAATCCTTCTCAAATCTCTGCCTTTGAGCTTAGTCCTTAGGCAACTTTCTGACCCCTACTGGGTTCCACATAATGACATCTGAGCTATGTTTTCTGGATGGTAACAGATTTGCAGCCTCTTTGTAGAGCTGAAGGCAAATCAGAAGAAAGGTGAGGTGACTGTGCTGCATCTGGGAAAGACCAACTCCATCTATCAGCACAGGCTGGGGGCTGGAGAGCAGTTCTGGGGAAAAGCACCTGAGAGTCCTGGAGGACAACAGGGTGACTGTGAGACAGCAACATGCCCTTGTGGCCAAGAAGGCCAATGGTATCCTGGGGTGCATTAAGAAGAGTCGAGGGAGATTCTCCTCTCCTTCTGCTCTGCCCTGGGGACACCTTGTCTGGTGTACTGCATCCAGTTCTGGGCTCTTTGGTTCAAAAAGTAAAGGAGAGAGTTCAGTGGAGAGCCACTAAGATGGTTAGGGGACTGGAACATGTACCTCATGATGAAAGGCTGAGAGAGCTGCTGTCTGTTTAGCCTGAAGAAGAAGAGTCTGAGGGAGGTTTCATTAATGCTTATAAATATCTACAGGACAAGTGTCAGGAGGATGGAGCCAGACTCTTCTCAGCAGTGTCCAGTGACAGGACAAAGGACAGTGGACACAAAACACATAAGGAAAACCTCTTTGAGGGTGGCAGAGAACCTCAACAGGCTGTCTGGAGGTATTGTGGAGTCTCCTTCTTTGAAGTCATTCAAAACCCACCTGGATGTGTTCCTGGGTGATTTACTCTAGGTGACCCTGCTCTACCAGCAGGATTGGACTAGATGATCTCCAGAGGTCCCTTCCAGCCCTACCATTCTGTGATTCTGTGGTGGAGGCTGTGACAATGGCCTGACAGGGTCCTGAGCTCCTTATCAGCCAGCTCACTTTTTCCATCATCCTCTCCCTCTCCCACTGCTACCTTTGTCTTCTCAGAACTTCTCTTTTTCCATATCTAATCTCTATTGCATCTCTCATCTCTATTGCATCTCTCTCTTTGAGTCTCTGAATAAGTTCAGATACAGTCCCACTTAACTGTTTGCCTCTCATTTTTCCTCAGCTCCTTTCCACTTAACTCTGCAAATAAGAGGTGTGCCCAACTTTTAGGCTCGAGGGTTAGGTTTTCATTTTAGCCTGATTTTTTTTTTCTGAGCAAGCCAGAGTTATGAAAACATGCTGCAATTCTCTGGCTAGCTGTTGATCAGTCATCCACAGTCCTGCCAACTGCCACCTCAGAGTTTTGGATGTATGAGCTGATTTTGTCCAAGCTTTTCAGAAAGATAAACATATAAGAAAAAAACCCAAAAACCCAAACATAATAAATCCCTACAAGCTTTGTGAAAATAGTTGGTCAGGTTGAGGAAACAGAAGTTTTATACCCCATCAGGGGAGAGGCTGATGTGTAGTCATGTTGGTTAGACATCAGAGAGTCCAGAGGAGAGTATGGTCTCAGATAGAGACCTGCAGGAAACCAAGCTTCATGATCTCTGCCACTCACAGAGCTAGGCATTTAATTTCTCTCTCCTGAGAGAAGCATTGTACTGTTCCTCTTTACTTTCAGTGTGCCATCGTTGTGCTTGAACTTTTATTTATTTATTGTATTGCACTGTCAGTTTTGTTTAATTTAGGTTTTGGTGATGCTGCTTCTTGCATAGAAGGCTTCTGACTATGGCTTCTGTCATCTGAGTTTCCCTCGTTGTTTATTTTTATGCCTGTTGGTGCAACAGAGGGGAAATAATGGCTGTGGTTCTAAGTGGGAAAATAGCTACCAATGGAGGAGGTTGTACCAAATGGAATGTGAAACTGAGGTAACCAGGCATAACAGGACTGTAACCACAATAAACCTGAAATTTATCAGTGGTAGAACTGAAAGATATAACCCAGAGAGGAAGGTAATGGTTAGATAGACTCAGATTCACTGTGGAGTAATAGTCCCATTCTTTTTTTTTTTTTTCCCCTATTTTTCTTCTTCTCTCAGCTAAGAAATAAACCTTTAACATCACTTCTTTTTCAAGGCATCTTTTGAAGATAAAAATAAGTGATTTTTGTTGACATGCCATCTATTTCCACTGAGAGCTGTATCAAAATTGATCAAGAAGGTACCTTTCTGGAAAACCCAGATTAAAATCTGCCGGCTGCCAGTGTCCTTTTAACTGGCAGAATGTGTCAAAGAATAAGACTTGGTTTGTTCCTTTATAAATAAGTGAAGTAAGCTATGACTTTATGTGCTTCCTTTAATAAGGTCCCTGACTTGTGCTTTGGGCAAGGGTGGCAGTAAAGCTGCATGATGCCAGGGTTATGGGGGTGTATCTCTCTGGTTCTCACTGGATGAACTTTCAGGCTGCATGATACCAGATTTAGTAGGACCAACAACATTTAATATCTGCAATCTTCATAAAGTTTTGTGGCTTTAAAGTGCTGTAGTTATTACTTTATTCTCTCTCCAGATATTGATAGTAAGTTTGTAACACGTTGCCCATGGAGATGATTTCAGCAAGAGGAGTATGGTGGCTCCTCCTGCACAGCGACTTGGTAATGAGCTGAGTTTACCTTTTACTTAGATATTTGGCTTCTCTCATGTAGTATTTTTGTAGTCAAGCTTTTTAGCAAACCTGAAGAGATCACAATAAAGATTAAAAAAAAAAAAAAGGGCAGTATGTTATTAGAAGAAAAGGTAAATAACATGGTCAAAACTGATAAGAAAAAAATAAATGGAATATTTTCACTGGCTCTTGAAGGTTTATTTATTTTGCTGAAAACTCATTTTGAGAAAAAAAAATTTAGACCATGTCAAAATGTGACATTGAGAGTGGTCTTCACCTGTGACTTCTGCATTTCATTGAGCTAAACTACTCAGAACTTAACTGCAAGAGGAAGAAAAAAAGAAAAAGAAAGAAAAAAAAAGATAAAAGAGAAGGGAATAAAGAAAATAAAAAAAAGAAAGATAAAAGAGAGTAGAACAAAGAAAAATAAAAGGAAAAGAAAAAAGAAAAAAAAAGAATCATAGAATCATAGAATGGTAAGGTTGGAAGGGACCTCAAGGATCATCTAGTTCCAACCCCCTGCCATAGGCAGGGACACCTCCCACTAGTACAGGTCACTAAAGGCCTCGTCCAACCTGGCCTTGAACACCTCCAGGGAGGGAGCAGCCACAACCTCCCTGGGCAACCAGGGGAAAAAAAAACCAGAACAAAAGAAAAAAGAAAAAAAGAAACAAGAAAAAAGAAAAAGGAAAAACAGAACAAAAGAAGAAAAAAAGAAAAAAGAGAAAACAAGAAAGAAGAAAAAAGAAAGAAGAAAGAGAAAAAAGTAAAAAGAAAGGCAAGTGAGAGAGTTTCAAAAACATTCCAACATTAAAACCTCAAAAGTATTTGTGATTTAAAGTCTTTGGGTCTCCCAGGTGAGATGAAAGTCTGTGGTATTTTGTTGCTTAAATTCCCAATCCAAGTGCTTTGGGTGCACAAATTCTAACTTCTTTCCTCAAATAAAGCCACACAATAATTTGAAAACTTTTACTATTTTTTTTTTTTAAACATGAAGGAATCTCTCAAGGATTAGTCTGTTCTACAAAAATTTTAGCAAGGCAGGATTTGTCACTGGGTAAGCAGGCACTGTTAATTGAAAACTCTCTCACCTGCTCTACAAAGAAACCTTGGCTGGCTTTGATTGCAATTAGGAACAGCATTTTCTGAAGTGGGGGAGTTATGCACTCTGCTCCTCCTTTCATCTTCATCAGGATGGTTGCTGCATACTCTGAGCTTCAAACAGCCACTGCTGTTTCGTTTAAGGAAATATGACCAAATTAGCAGCATAATTTATCAGAATGTTATAAGAATTTCAATACCAAGTTTCTGAAGAATGCTTTGACATGTGGCCCCTCTGCTATGAGCTGAGTTTAATTATGGTATTGAATACAGGTTAAATTATTTGGTGAGAAGGCAATCAAAAGTTCTGGATCTCTCTGAAATTTGCCTGGCTTGATGTTTGCCTCTTAGAGAATGTTTAACAGTTTCATTATCAGCCAGTTCTGCTGTATTATATCCATCTATTTGTTGGTTATTGGCCATGGAGCTGAGGTTGTTCAGCTTGGAGAAGAGAAGGCTCTGGGGAGACCTAATTGCAGCCTTCTAGTACCTGAAGGGGACCTACGTGAAGGATGAAGAGAGACTGTTCATGAAGGTCTGTGTTGTAAGATGAGGGTCAATGGCTTCAAATTAGAGAGGAGTAGATTTAGATTAGATGTTAGGAACAAGTTCTTTATGATGAGGGTTGGAACGCTGGAACAGGTTGCCCATGGAGGTAGTGGAGGCCCCATACATGGAGTTATTCAAGGTCAGGCTCAAGAGGGCTCTGGGTAGCCTGATCTAGGTGAGGATGTCCCTGCTGACTGCAAAGGAGGTTGGTCTAGATGACCTTTGGAGGTCCCTTCCAACCTAAAGTGTCCTATGCTTCTATAGTTATTTCACATCATCGTGAGCCAACCTCCTACTGCCTTAATACTACCCCAAGGTGGGACGAAGAGGCAGTCACACTCCTGCCTTATTCTGCTTGGCAAAACTGAAGGAAATTATCTCTAGAAGATCAAGCAGTATTGTAATGGTCACTGTCCAAGTGGAACCACTGAGTGTGTCGTTTTGTCAGTGTGCACTGTCTGAAACTTGTCTAGCTCTGGCGTTAAAATAAATCCGCCAGCAAAAACCCATTTTTCACCTCAAAAAACTTTTCTGGCTCTTAGCAGCCTAGAGGACATTTTTCATCTCAACTTCAGCAAGAAAAGCTGATATCAAAGTCTACCAACCGTTGTGCAAGCTTACTGTAGCTATTGTTTGTTCAGAATGCTTGGCTACACTTGTAGGAGAAACAGAGAGATATTCAAATCTGTATAAGCACTATGTAGATATTTTAGTTGATACCTCTTATAAAAACATATTAACACTTTGATATTGCTATAGCTGCCTGCTTGAGCAGGTTGCAGTAATTTAGTACAATCAGTTTTGCGCTCTCAAGGCAGCTAAATGAAGAAGGAAGAGTAAAAGCTAGATACAGAAAAGGGCAGGTAATTTCTGTGACTGCTTTGAAAACTGGTGAGTTTTCCAATCAGCAGCAGGTTTCCATGAGCAGAATGGGCATTCTTGCAAAAATGGAGGTAAAGGAAGTGTCATTTTTATGGATAATGATGCTATTTGCTACAGTAAACTCATTACTGTTATAAGAGTTGGTTCAGAGGTAGCCAGTCCTGTCTCTACCAGCCTTACATTTCCTCTGCAGTAAAGATACCAGCTGAGCCCTATGCAGATAATATTTAAGGATCCTGGGGATCATTCCTTCAGAATTTTGCATGAGTTTTTACCAATAGCAGCATTCTTTCTGGAGATGTACTTGCAGTACAAGACAAGGATGATTTTCCCATTGGTAACACAGAATCCTTAAATTCTTTTTTGTTCTGCCCTTGATAAAACACAATATTGTCTATGCTTTGTGTAGGCTACATTTTCATCCCCTGGGAGCAACCAGGCCTGCAGAAAAAAACAGAAGTATGATGCTAATTGAGTTTTCTTGTTTCCTTTTGAGTTTCAGCATCGTGACTCTGCTTGGGCATCTGGATGTGATTGTTTGTTCTCACTTCTGCCAGGGGACTGACTCCCACATGCTATTCTTCCCTTCACCCCCACCTGCTTCCTCTTTGCCTCTCTCCCAGAACTCATTTGTTCTTGAGACATGGGAAAGTCATCAGCAGGTGCTGCTGCTCAGAGGGCAGTTTGCTGGCTGTCTTTGCTTCCAAAGGTGGGTGACATTATCTTCTTTCAGAGGCTGCTCAGAAAGCAGCAGGCAGAACTGGCATCTCCTAGGAGTGTCCTTGGCACCACCCAGACAGGAAGGAGGAGACCTGTCCCCAGGCTGTGTAAGTAGCACACACACACACACCCACCTCTGTGCAGGAAGGACTGAGGGGAGGTGGTGGATGATGGAGGAGCTGGGGCAGAGCCACCAGGAATCAGCCTGCTCAGCTGAGACAGAGCATTGAGCGGCTGTAAAACCTCTGGTGCATGTTGGCAGAGAACAGGAAGGGCATCCAGCTGGCATGGCTCTTTCTCTCCCTGGAAGAAAAGGCTATGAATTATGGTTATGCTCTGAGAATGACTTATCTGCCCATTTGAGGCATTTTGCTTTTCTGCTTTTAATAAAAATATTCTTTGTTAAGCCATTTATTTCCCGTGTGCCAGTGGCGACAGTTTGCTCACTGCAGTGCTCGTTGCAGCAAGATCACTTTCCCTGCTTGCTGGGTGGGCACTTGAACAGTGCTGCAGTGGTGATTTGCCATTAAATGTGAACACACCTATTGCTGTTTCTACTGAAGTCATGGGAGAAGGGTTATAAAATGGCACATGCCAACCACAGTCTGGCATTCAGTGTTTATCCAGCACCTGTTCAAGAGAGGATGGTTGCTATCAACTTCCAAACTTGCCCAGACCATAGAATCAGAGAACTGTTAGGGCTGGAAGGGACCTTAAAGATCTTCCAGCTCCAACACCCCTGTGATGAGCACGGACACCTCACACTACATCAGGTTGCTCAGAGCCACATCCAGCCTGACCTTAAACACCTCCAGGGATGAGGCTTCCACCACCTCCCTGGGCAACCTGTGCCAGGGTCTCACCACCCTCATGGTGAAGAACTTCTTTCTAACATCCAATCTGAATCTACTCACTTCTAGATTTGCTCCATATTACTGACTTGATACCAGTAAAATTTAGCTCCAGATAATCTGTACATACTACATATAAATTTATGTCCTACTGCTCCATTCTCCCTACTCCTATCACTACCTGACATCCTAAAAAGTCCCTCCCCAGCTTTCTTGTAGGCCCCCTGCAGATACTGAAAGGCCACAGTAAGGTCTCCTCTGAGCCTTCTCTTCTCCAGACTGAACAGCCTCATCTCTCTCAGTCTGTCTCCATAGGAGAGCAGCTCCAGCCCTCTGATCATCCTCGTGGCCCTTCTCTGGACACATTCCAGTATGTCCAGATCCTTTGTGTACCAGGGGCTCCAGAACTGGATGCGGTACTCCAGGTGGGGTCTCACCAGAATGGACTAGAATGGGAGAATCACCTCCCTCAACCTGCTGGCCACACTTCTATTGATGCAGCCCAGGCTCTGGTTGGCTTTCTGTTGTAACTGGAAAGAAAAAACTCTGTCTCCTGCTACCAAAGTGAGGATGCCAGTCTGTGCTGAGGGAAGGTGTTTGGGAGACAACCAGATGCAACACCCTGGAAAGTGAGCTTCCTCTTGTGCCTAGCCCTGCTTTACCTGCAGGAAGGCTTTCAATGCAACAGCTGCAAAGAGTATGTTAATGCCCTTGCACCATATGACAGAGATCTAAATTACAGAATTTTGTTTTTCATTAAATGAACAGAAGGTTGTTGAATTTCCACCAGAGCTCCTAAACCTGCTTAGAATATCAAAGCCAATTTTAGACCGAAGAAGATAAATCCAACAATGAAGGAAAAATATTCTAATCCTCCCCCTCCCTCCCCAAATAAAAGGAAAGAGGAAAAGAATAAAAAGGTGGTGTGTCACTTTAATATTAAAGTTTAAAGGCTTTGATGGTGCAGAGAACTTTGTAGAAGAGAAAATGATGGTGGTGACAAATCTTTAAAGAAGGGAAAATGGAGTGCTATTTTTAAGATTCTTTTATTCTTTTCAGATTGTGGTATTTTACAGAGCCTCACAGATGACAAAGCAGCTGCTTCCCCTCTGCTTGACTGAATGCTTTCTCCACACACCACCGGGCTGGTAGGTTTTTTTTTTTTTTTGGTCTTTCTGGGTTGCATTGATCTTTTCCTGTTGCACTGCCTGCAACATGCCATTAGGTGCCTCCGGTTGCCAATGTGAAGATCAGGTCCTCGTGGGTGAATCCCGATTAGACTCTTCCCGATGTCACCTATAATATTGTGTCTGGTCTTTGAAGATAGGAGATGCAGAACTACCTTATTAGTGTTTTTACTACTAGTGCTGAAGGAGTTTCTAGGGGCCCTTGTCCAGATTTGTCACAGAAATGTTGCTCAAATGGGTATTAAAAGTCGGCACAAATGGATATTAAAAGCTCTGCCTCCCAGAGCTTGCCTTTGAACAGGTGAGCCAGAAAAAAACCCCAATCATTATCCCAGATTTGCAGCAGGTGCCTAAATCTCCCCAGTGCTGCACAGAAAACTTTTAAGCAAGCTCTGAATAGAAGTGATGTGGGCAAAAAAAGAGTGATACTGCATCTCTCAAAAAATGAGCACCTTCTCACAAGGTGAGAAGTTGTGTTACAGCAGTAATGCAAGGTCCTCACATTGGCCAATACTTGGAAACAGAGCCAATCTGTTGTGTTAGCCAGCCTGGCAGCTCTCATTCACACTGGAGATGCTGGGTACTGCCTCCAGTTGCCCCCAGAAAATCAATACTACCTTCTCCCCTGTTTTGAGTGATACAAAAAAACAAAAACAAAAACAAAAACCACCAAAAAACCCCAAAACCAACAAAACAAAAAAACCCAAAAAAACCTCATGCTGCCCAGTGCAGTGCAGAACAACTTCTGTAAGGATGTGCAAAATACCTTTAGTGTCTTCTTTTAGATCCTGCCTTAAAACAGTCCTTCTGTGCCTGCAATGTCTGCCAGGATGTGGTGCCAAAGGGGTGGCTGGCACCTGGATGATCACAGAATCACAGA